>JAVXUM010000012.1:656158-666368 GCA_035590655.1 Pouteria glomerata | reverse complement strand
TTTAGCCTCTGTGTTTTTGATAGTATCTTGAATGAAATTGGAGTTTAGGTCGTTGATTGCTTGGTCTAAGCTGTGTTAGGGTTTTTACAGTTTGAATTTCTGGGACTGGTGTGGAAAGAAAATTACAAATACAACTGTGAATCGAAGCTACTGTGTAATCGAAGCTGGGTTAGGGTTGATAATTGAGGGGTGTTGTCTGGTGGTGCTGTGAGAGAAAAGATTATCAGGGCAAGCCAAAGAAAAGCAAGCACCTGATTTTGATTTTGAGCTTAGGAAAATGGGGGGAAAAGAGCTGAGAGTCAGCAGAGATGAGAGAGGGGCGGGAGCTTGCAATGGAAGGAAACAATCTCAGCCACTTGATTTTGATTTTGGTTTAATCTCAGCCATCGATTATAAATTGTGAAAGAGACATTTTTGAAAGTGGATGTGTTTTATTATATAGATAAAGGTTATACATACCTGTGTGTGGGTTGGGGTGGGTGTTATACATAGAGAGTCTTATCGCTGCTTGTATTAGTGGGTCCAAAATTATGATTCGATCCTAAATTATGATCTGAAATTACGATTCGGTGCAACCTGTATGAATATTTTTTTAAAGATCTGTGCTAGTTGCGGAGGGCACGGGCTGATAGTATAAATATTTCTGCTTTGGAATTAGGGTTTCATGGTTTCCTTGATTTTCGAAGACTGTACGGTGCGTTGTAGTCTTTTTTTCATTATAGTAAAATTTTCTCTTGTATCTTGAATGTGGACTTTATAATCGAACCACATAAATCTTTTCTTCATTTTTTTTTTTATCTTTTCTATACTTTGTTTTGTGTGATTGTATGATCTAAGATTGTGTGTCTGATTTCCAACAGAGAGAGAAAGGGAGAGGAGGAGGGATTAATGAGAGTAGCTAACTAAACTCAGAGTCAACTTATACGTACCTGCAAAGTGAGCAAGATAGTTCCAGTGCCCCTGCTCCGTGGATGCCAAGACAATCAAGGAGTTTCAAGTCCTCTTCTATTGTCCACGGAGCTTTTCTGATCTCTTTCTCGCCACGGAGCTGCCCAGACTGCCCAATGACCGCATGTCTCTTTGGAATTCATAGTCACATAGAGAGAGAGATATCTCGGTTTTAAATATTGTTGGTACAAAAAATACCATAACATGGGTAGGCCATTCAAAGAGACACATGGCAGAATCTCAAAGTGAGATTGTCGAGCAAAATTGTATGCCAAGCAGAAAATAAAGGAATTTAACGCCCGGCCGACCACAATACTAGGCCCCACACATAATGATAGCGTGTAGTAATAAATCTGGTTCATTTATAGAGTTTTAGTTCATTTACAACAAGAAATCTTTGCCTTATTGCCTTTTTCTTGTGCACGTGGCAATGTGATGTGATATTTAGACACCCCCTTGTCTGAATAAGTCTCCAAAATACATTCATCCTTTACCCTTATTTAATACTATATGGCCGGTATTAAATGGAAAGAAAATGAATACTTGTACCAAGCAGTCAAATGGGGAAAGAATGATTATCTTTTTTAAAAGATAATATTATTCTAATATATCTTTCTTACTATAAATACAATATTTAGTCATAACTTCAGGTATGTTCACTATTACCCACTGAATTACTGATTTCTTTCTTTCATTCTCTCAAACAAGTACTGATTTAAGCATCGGAGAGGATTTGGTCGAGACTCTCCTTGGCCCATCCTTCTAATTTGCTTTGTTTTGCAGATCTGAATTCCTCATTTTTCAGTAGACGTAGTGATCACGCTCAGTGGTAATTTTTGCTGCCGAACAAATATATATATATATATGCATAAGTGTACGTAAGATAAAAACTGCGTGTGAGAAATCTAGGTACCTTATGGATTATATAGATAGACACAGCTCGGAAAGCAAATTTATTGTCACTCTGTTTAAAAACATAAATCTTATTAAATTTAATTTTGTTTGATAAGAATTTTTATTAATTTTTATATTTAAAATTAAAATAATATTTTATCAGTTAAATTTAATTTTATTTTATAACTTAATTTTCAAATTTCTTGATTATTTAAATTACAATTCAAAATAATAAAATTTAATATAAATTTATTATCTTCTTAAGTTATTTAAATAAGTAGATAAATTTATTCTTATATATCATATTTATTATATATTTTATTTTATATTAAAATTGTTAAATTTAATATTTTTTAAATTAAATTATTTTTTATTTTAAAAATAAAATTAATTTTAAGGGTGAAATGTTTTAAAACGTAGCGTATATTCTTTAAGTTTTAATTGCAAACTTCCACGAGTTTGAATATTGTGAGTTGACTGCCAAGTTTAACCATTTGACTTTTCCATCACATACCAGACGAGAGTAGAAGTAGGTCCGTGGATCGTGGAGGAAGAATATTTAACATGCATGTATGGCACATCATGTCACTAGTGTATACAGTAGATAACATTCAATAATACCAAGTGAATTATAAACCCTGCCACATCATCAATAAAATTATTCAATATAAATCTAGGAAGCTTTTAGATTTGAACATTAACAAACGTGTTAACAATTAGAGGTTGTTTGAAAAAAAAAAGTTTGATAAAAAAAATAATAAAAATATAATTAATTTGATATAAAAGTGATATGTTAAAATTTGATTGAAAGAAAGTAAAAAAAAAATAGTTAAAATTTGATAAAATTTAATGATATTTGACTGCTCAAACAAACCTATAATATAAATGACATAAATATTATTTCTAAGTTACTCACTATATGGATTGAATTTTTCCTCAACATGCACGTAGTTAATTATTAAATTTTTACACATTTTGTACTATGTGAAGATGTCTGCATATGAAATTATACTTTTTGTAACTGATCACGGTGCGTTTTTATTTGGTATTCTTAATCGCAGTTAGCTTAAGTTTTCCCCAAACTTTTGGAAAAAAAAAAAAATACTTCCGCTATATATATACATATATCCTTGGTTCTGGATGTACATGTATCAGAAAGAATTAGGATTGAAGTGACATTCATTTACTCTTCGTAGAGAAACTAACGAATTTTCTTCACTTGCTCTTTTGAGAGTCTACACACTACACTACTGACTAGTGACTAGCTAGCTAGTACTCCAAAACTCTTGATGGAGGCATTTCCTTCTGTTTCCTGCCTTCTTACTGAAGCACATATATATATATATATATATGCACACACAGTTATATGGGCTTCTTTAAATAGTGATGAGACCCATGAAACAGCCCGGGAGCGACTTTCCAATTTCCACGTTCATGAATTTAAGAAAAGCATGATATTATTTCTTTCCAGCTGATGGAGTCGGCTAGAGTAAAATATATATATATATTTTTTTTATAACCTAGAATCCGCACCTATTTATTGTATGAGTAAACCGGGAGAAAGAGGCTCGATCTAAAGCATTCCTAGTTTTAGTCTTGAGTAGCTAGTGCAATTCGAACCTTTGCCACTCCGAGTTTACAATTATAGTAATGTCCTTCTTGATTACTGAATTAGATTGTAGGGTCGGTTAGAATAATTATTCTTTGGTCAGTATGAGTTTTAATTTAATGTGTAAAATTTATTTGAACATTTGCCACTCCGAGTTTACAATTATAGTAATGTCCTTCTTGACTACTGAATTCGATTGCAGGATCGGCTAGAGTAATTATTCTTTAGTAGGTATGAGTTTTAATTTAATGTGTAGAATCAAGTTTGGCCAATTTCTTTATTTTTAAATTTAGGATATGTTTAGAATAATAAAAAGTGAGATAAAATGGAATAAAGTGAAGTAAATTGTGAATTTATAATTCGTACAATGAGATAAAAAATAAATATTTTTTAAAAATTTTTTTATATTTTTTGACATACCAAATAATGCCTTAAGGAGAATTGATGCGTCCGTTGATAAAAGGTACATTTGCCATTTTTTCCCCTCCCAAAAAAGAACTCAAAAGAGTCAAAACCGCCCATCGCCTCTTGAAACAATGGGATAAAGAAAAACCACACCTGTGTTTCACGGTAAAAATTGCAAATGCCGTCTCATCGCGAATGAATCTTATGAAATGACTTATCAAAAAAAAAAAAAAAAATGTTATAAAGTGTAGCAATTGATTCCTTGCTCTCCACCAAGGGACAAGCATAAACTCTCCCTTCTAGTACCCTAGAATCATTTACTTTCTACAAAGGAAATTCCACCAAACCGGATAATGAATTTGGGTTGGGTATTATATAATAATGGGCCAGGCTGACACAGCAGAGGGGTTGCGAAAATGGGCTGACCTCTGGGTGATCTTTTGAACCGAAGCTCAACCGTACACTTGATTGGCCCAATTGAGAGGCCTAGCTACCCAAACCAAACAAGAAATTTAGCTCATTTATTTACCTGTGTCTATTTCCGGCTGTTTTCTTTCGACCAAACAATACATTGTACGTGCATTGTTTGCTTTCATTATTATTAGTTGTCCAATTAATTGAATAAATCAAGATTTTTATTTTTTAATCTATACCCATTTTCTCGGGCCTCATGTTAAAGATGAGATTGTGAAATAGCCGAAATTGAAAATCTCCTGAAAGAAAATGAAGTAGCCAAGCAAGCAACAAATTTTGCCATGAGAGACCATCAATGAGACTTGGCATTTTTTTTTTTTCTTTTTTAGCATGCTACAAGCTAGTAAATTCACTTCAAATACTGAAAAGATGTCAAATTAAACCCATTAGACAATTAATTTATGCATTATTTGACGATTATTTTTAATTAATCTAGTTGTTAAAGAAGAAAGTAAAAATGTTAAATATATGCACATTCACAATGTTTTTAACTCCCAGCTAGTGTTGGTTTGAGTACTAATAAACCAATTTCTTTATTTTTAACGTATTTTTGTTTTATTTGACCTTTTTCGTCAAAATTTGATACTTTTTTTTTTTAATTTTTTTCATAAAATTTATTTTTTATCCCTTTTTAATCCAAATGTTATTTTCTAATTTTTTTTATAACATAATTAACACACGTAAAAACTAAAAAAAAATAAATAAATTGAAGTTTGTTAAAAAAATCATGTAAAATAAACTAAAAAATCAAAACTTGACTTTTATTTATAGTAAAAAATAAATACTAGTAATTAATGACAATAAATCAACTGACAGTAAGAGCATTTAATCTATCTGCATTGATTCTGTCAAAGAACATTTATTGATTCATCTAACCAACATTTATTGATTTAATCAAATATAGTTAAATTAAATCGTGACCCTTTATTTTACTACTGTAACCTTCTAAAACTCTACAAGGTGAACACCTGAATGACAAATTTAATGAGAAAAACATTACAGGCCACAAAATTGATTCTTCAGTGAGCCTGTTTAGGGCTCTACAAAAAAAAAAATAAATAAATAAATAAAATAAAATTCTATAAATCTCTATAAAATTTTACAAATTTCTATAAATATGCAGTTTAAGATTGTAAAATTTAAATTTTCTACTCATTACACAAACCCAAGATTGTAAAATTAAAATTTTTCATTCACTATACAAATCCTGAGATATTAACTTTTTATTTTATACAACTCTAAACACATTCAGTATATGTACCATATATATCCAGCCTCCTTTTTTTAAAACTTATTTTATTATATACATTATAAACTTATAACTTATCTCATTTTATTTTATTTTTTATCACTTTAAATAACCACTCTTAACACACAGTTGCAGTGGACAAGTCAATGACGCCCAAAATTTGAAAAATCACGTGGCCCTCCAAATGGGCCCCACTCAACAGCGTAAGTTCAAACTTGCTTCCCTTTGCCGCATTGCACTTTTAATTCCCACCCTCCGATTGACGTGCCCTTTTTTTTTTTTTTTTTTTATCCTCTTTTCGATTACGCCACTGTCTAGTAGTTTCGAAAAAATAAAAAATTGATTCACATCTGTGTCCATTTTTATGTTTATGTTTATTTCTACTAATAACCTATATGCAAATAGTAATAAATAATAATGCCGTATTGTTGTTGGCTGTGACATAATCACATAAAATTTATCTTATTAATTAATAAATTATTAAACGTTTGATTGAAATTTTAAGAATATTGTATTCTTCGCCAGACTAACAAAGAAATATTAACCGTGGTTAACATATTTGTTTTAATTTTTGTTTAATATTTATATATTACAATATTAATATTGCTCTCCGGAAATTGTTGTTGCCGAGTCTAATTTTATGGTGCGATGAGTTTGACGTCTATGCTGTTTCGTTTGTTTTACGGGGTAAGCCCTTTTTTTTTTTTTTTCCTTTTCTTTTTTTGGGTAAGTAATATGTATTTTACGGGGTAAGCTGGTGCGTGGGCGAGCGGCACTAATTAAGTCAATGGTCAAAAACTGATGTTGGAACAAATAATCTCAACCGTACGCCCCAGCCCCTTCTAGTCTGTTCCATTCCATGTGATGCTCCCAGCTTGTAGTCTCTTCCATTCCAGAGCTTTCCGAGACCTCCTATTAGCCGTTCGATCATATCACTATACACGTCTCGGGACACAACTCCATAATGATCGTAATTCAGGCGATAAAAAAAAAAAAATATACTTCGGGCAATTTCGATCCATTTCATTTCACGTCTATATATAACCAACCGCTTTCCCGTCTCTCTTTTCAGGACCTAGCCTCGAACCAGGAGAAGATTACCTGATCGTCAAGACTCTCTTTCTCGTCCCCCGCTTCCACTCCAACCGAATCGAAGCTCTCTTCCCCACCCTCCACACCTCTCTCTCTCTCTCTCTCTCTCTCTCTCTGTGCGTGTGTGAAAAGTAAGAGTTACTCTTGAAATTGCTTAAGTAATGGCGCCGGAAATGGTTGCGAGATCATCGACCTTCGCCGCCAAGGCTGCGACGTTGCCAAGCAGAGCGTACGTGGCGTTCTTGGCCGGTGATGGTGACTACGTGAAAGGCGTGGTTGGGTTGGCCAAGGGTTTGAGAAAGGTCAAGACAGCGTACCCGCTGGTGGTGGCGGTGCTTCCGGACGTGCCGGTGGAGCACCGCCGCATTCTGGAGGAGCAGGGTTGCATCGTCAGGGAGATCGAGCCGGTGTATCCGCCCGAGAACCAGACCCAGTTCGCCATGGCCTACTACGTCATCAACTACTCCAAGCTCCGTATCTGGGAGGTACGTACCTACGTGGACTTCCCCACCTTCACACGTGGATTGTAAATTTCGTGCTCTGTAGGATTGTATTTCCAACTCATATTATCGGTTTTTGTAAAAAAATTTATTTCAACATTTGTAGTGGAAAATAAAATGTTGGGATTGATTTATGTTATAATTTAATTTAATTAAATTTTTTTAAAAATAAAAATGAAATTTAAAAAAAAAATAAATTAATAAAAAATATAAAAAATCACATACTATTGAAGTATGAATTAATCTCATGCTTTTATTTTTTCAATGTAATTTTTGTAGTGATTTTCACTTTATTTCTTGGAACCCTATATTATCCGTACATATCCTTTTTTTTTTTTTTTTTTTATGGTGCTTCCCATCCTTTGTTTGTTTGTATCGACACAGTTTGTTGAGTACAATAAGATGATATACTTGGATGGGGATATACAAGTATACCAAAACATTGACCACCTCTTTGAGTCGCCGGACGGCCATTTCTACGCGGTGATGGACTGTTTTTGTGAGAAAACTTGGAGTCACACCCCACAGTACAAGATTGGTTATTGCCAACAGTGCCCCGACAAGGTCAAGTGGCCCAAAGAGATGGGTCAACCGCCATCTCTCTACTTCAACGCCGGCATGTTCGTCTTCGAACCCAGCCTCTCCACCTACAGTGATCTCCTCCGGACTCTCAAAATCACCCCTCCTACCCCTTTTGCGGAGCAGGTCGGTAATTAATTTAATCATCCCAACCTTTTCATTTTCATCTCTGGTTTCCTTATTTCGTTATATGTATATATATATAATTAACAATTAACAGGAGATTTATAAATGTATTTACTGGAATTTAATAGGACTTTCTGAACATGTATTTCAAAGACATTTACAAGCCAATTCCTCTTGTTTATAACCTCGTCCTTGCAATGCTGTGGCGCCATCCGGAGAACGTCGAGCTTGACAAAGTGAAAGTTGTCCACTATTGTGCGGCGGTGAGCGTCGTAAATTATTTTTTTCGTACTTCAATGCCACGTTAATTAATTCATTTCTGACAAATCGAGATCTAAAAAATAAATGCATGAATGGTTTACTACTATATTCTGGTGGGTTATTAATTAAATACGAACGAATATATCAACGCACAGGGATCAAAGCCATGGAGGTATACAGGAAAGGAAGAGAACATGCAGAGAGAAGACATAAAGTTTCTGGTGAAGAAATGGTGGGACATTTACAGCGACGAGTCTTTGGATTACAAAAAGCCGGTGGCTGTTGCCGATGGCACTGCGGCGGAGCCTGCGATCTTGCAGCCCTTGATAGCAGCTGCTCTTTCAGAGGCAGCTGGTAATGCTGTTCACTACGTTGCCGCTCCATCAGCTGCTTAATTTAAATTAGACAAGACCAGATCAGATTAGAACAAATAGATAGATAGATAGATCCCTTTCCTATCCTTTGAAGTGTTTATACTTTTTTTTTTTCTATTCTTTTCTTTTTTTTCCTTTCTTCTTGTTGTATTCTGAGGGGGTTGGGCTGTTGTCATCTCATCTCGAGTCAAGTCCTTGCATTTGATCAGCAATTCCCACAGATCGATGGGTTGATGCGTGTCTGTCAATTTTGATCTATGTAATGGGGGAGTAACGTATATGATCCGGATGTAACCTTGTAATGTTGTAACTCCTTTGGGGGATTTATTTGGTTGTGGTGAAATGGAAAAAGGTGACTAAAGGGTTCTGTATTTAAAGAGGCTTCTTGGGTAGCATTTAGGGGCAAAAACAGAGGCATGCTTGGTTAATCAAATTTAATTATTTTTTATATTTTTTTCTAATTAAATTATAATATATATAACATTCATATCAAATTAATTATACTTTTATTATATTTTTTGTCAATTTTTTTCCAAACACCTTTAGAATGTTGAGTTTACAGATGTATTATAATATATATATATATACATATATTTATCAGTGTGGTTTTTACTTTTTAAAATAAAATATTTATTGAAATATTTCTATAAATTTATTATTACCGCATCATTATATTTTTTTTTATTGTGAAGAAGGAAGTAATAATGGATAAGTAAAAATGTTGTAAAGTTAACCAAAATGGGTAACCAAAATCCGCACCTGTTTATTGGTTGAACATTCTCAGGTAAAGGGCTCTTGCTAATCCTTTAATGGAGTAGTTCAATCAAATCACACCCAAGGAAAATCACTCTTAAAGAGAAAATAAATAAATAAATATAAACTGCTTATTCCTTCTTAATGCCTGTCCGGTGCTCCTCTCCTCAATTGTTGCCACTGTTAGAAAGCATACACCAGTAATATCATTAACACTGTAATAAATGAAAATTTTAATGATTTTAATAAAAAGGGTAAGATAACGAGAGAGCTGGTAAAAAATTTGGAGTGACAAATTCTAATTTACTAAAAAGTTATCGAGTAAAGACTTGTTCAAAAAGGTAATATTTTAGATAATTAGAAATGAGATTTTTTTTTTTTTTTTTTTTTGTAATTGTGAAAGAAAGAGAAAGAAGAACATTTCTAATAAAAAAAAAAAGTTTTTTAAAAAAAAATGATGTAAAAATTGGAAGAAAATAACTTATACTAATTGGACCAATAATATTATACAGAAAAATTATGTCCAAAATTACTAAAATTTGCTGTATTTGATCAAAATTTTTAAAAGATTTGTTTATCTTAATTTGATTAATGGACTGATAAAATATGTGTGTTTAGTTTATCTACATTAATTAAAATTTATAAATTTTTTTTATATTTTTAATTAAATTTTAACATGTAATATTATTATATTAATTTTTTATAATTTTATTATATATATATATATATATTTTTTTTCTCATTCAGACATATCATGATAACAAATTAAAAGCTGGTATTGTTTCTTTCCTTTTACCATTTCATTGGAGTCCATATTTTCCCCTTTGCTTGGCATGGCATATTTGTAAATTTCAATTGAAATTGTATTTTTTTTTTTAATATATATTTCTAATCGTAGGATTAAAAAGTGGGGGAGGGGGTTGAATGTTAATTGCAGCTCTGATAG
>JAVXUM010000012.1:639398-652943 GCA_035590655.1 Pouteria glomerata | reverse complement strand
GGTCTCTCTCCCCCCAGCCCCAAACTCCATGGGTCCGCTGTATTATTTCCATTCGTTTCACTTGCACTAAAACCAGCTTCTGGGTATCGTTGATTAGCCGCCAGCCACTTCCGTTTCAAAGCTGAATAGATCGCCCAATCACAAAAAAATAAAAAAGAAAGCAAGCAAATCACTAATGGCTTTTGCTAAGCCCTTTTCTCTTCGACATTCGACGAGGTATTTTCCTTCCACCTCTCTCAGTTTCTATCTTCAGAACCCTATTTCATCTTACTCTCGACCGTTTTCTTCTGGGAAATCTGTCCTAGACGACGACGTTGAAACTGTTTTCCGTATAATTAGCAACCGTTCGTCCTCAAAGGACTTGAAACAGAAGTTGAATTCAAGCGGGGTATCTCTCTCAAACGATTTGATCGACAGGGTTCTGAAAAGGGTTAGATTTAGTCACGGGAACCCACTACAGGCGTTAGAGTTTTTCAATTTCTCCGCTAGGCAAAGAGGGTTTTATCACACTCCTTTCTCCTTGGATACAATGCTCTACATCCTAGGGCGAAGTAGAAAATTTGATCTAATTTGGGAGATTTTGATTGATATGAAGAGAAAAGACCAATCTTTGATATCTACACGAACTGTGCAGGTGGTATTAGCTAGAATTGCTAAGGTTTGTTCGGTTAGGCAGACAGTGGAATCATTTAAAATGTTCCGAAAGCTTGTTCCAGAATTCGATACCAATTGTTTTAATGCCTTGTTAAGGACTTTGTCTCAAGAGAAGAGCATGACAGATGCAAGAAATGTGTATCATAGTTTAAAACATAAGTTTCGGCCAAATTTACAGACTTTTAACATACTTCTGTCCGGTTGGAAGTCATCAGAGGAGGCCGAGGGCTTCCTTAAAGAGATGAGGGAAATGGGTGTCAAACCTGATCTCGTGTCATACAATTGTTTGATTGATGTCTACTGTAAAGGGAGAGAGGTTGAGAAAGCATTTAAGGTAGTTGACAAGATGAGAGAAGATGATATATCTCCTGATGTGATATCATACACTAGTATAATTGGGGGTCTGGGATTGGTTGGTCAGCCTGATAAAGCTCGAGATATTTTGAAGGAGATGAGGGAGTATGGATGTTATCCCGATGCAGCAGCATATAATGCTGCAATTAGGAACTTCTGCATTGCCAAGAGGCTTGGCGATGCATACAGTTTGCTGGATGAGATGGTGCAAAAAGGCTTGAGTCCAAATGCAACTACTTACAATGTGTTCTTTAGATCTTTTTGTTGGTCAAATGATTTGAGAAGCTCGTGGAGTTTGTATCAGAGGATGATGGAAACTGGGTGCCTACCAAACACTCAGTCTTGTATGTTTCTAATCAGGTTGTTCAGGAGGCAGGAGAAGGTAGAAATGGCACTTGAGCTTTGGAAGGACATGGTGGAGAAGGGCTTTGGGTCCTATATTTTGGTGTCCGATGTGTTGTTTGATTTGCTTTGTGATATGGGGAAGTTGGTAGAAGCAGAGCAGTGCTTCTGGCAGATGGTGGCAAAGGGGCACAAGCCGAGCAATGTCTCATTCAGGAGGATCAAGGTGCTCATGGAATTGGCAAACAAGCAAGAATCTCTTCGGTGTTTATTGGAGAAGATGTCTGCTCTTGGTTCATCAATCCAACTTCCGGAAAGTGAAGATGATCCGATACAGGCTTCGAGTTCAGACTTGCTTCCGTGCTAATTAGATGGTTGTAACTTATCTTACACATGATCTGAAGTGATATTAACTACAAATACTGCTGAATTTTTCTTGAGAAATATTGTATTGTTTCTCTTTTTTCAGTGAAACCAAATTGTGGGAAAACTCCTGACGCAGTTTTTTGCATGCTGTGGCGATATTAGTTTCCCATTCAGCAGGTAGCCTACTCAATATTTCGAGTTTGCAACTCGCAAGGTCGTAGTTGCGAGTTTCAATACCTAACGACTGTTTTCGGGTACGTTGTAGTTGTACAAATAACAAACCCTTGTCCATAAATTTGTACATCTTTAACCAATTAATTTGTTCACATTGGTCAGTTAATTTATACAGCTCGTCCATGACTTCATTTGACTTACTCCGTGAATTTATTCTACGTTAACCATATGTTTTGTTCAAATCAAACTATGAAATTAATTATATACGTCTTAGTTCATACATTTAAACGGGTTAGACCATTGCATTGTATACTTTAATCCATAAAATTGTTCACTTTTTTTTTTTTTGATTAAAATCGTTCTTTTCCATTAAAACAATTCAAATCGGTTTTCAAATAATTCACTTTAGTTCAATAAGTATTCAACTTATTTCAGAAAATTGTTCACTTTTGTCAAAAAATTGTTCACATTTTTCCTTGAAAATTTCTTGATGCAATCAGCATGAACCTAGCTGGGACCCTACATGTGGCAAGCAAACGTGGTTCCATGTCTTCGGCAAACATATCTCTGTTCTTCCATTTGTTTTGGGTCACCAAGTCCAAGCAGTTGGGCTCCTACAATTTTGGTGGCACTCCTGCACAACCATAGGCAACTAAACGTTAAAGAATGGAAGAACGTGGAAGCATGGTGTTAAAGATTTGGCACGTTCATTGTTTATATTTCTGCATTTCTGTTTTCTTCTTTTTTTATTTATTTATTTAAATAATTTTTTTATTTTGTCAGTTATTTGTAATTGGCTATTTAACAGCCCAAGTTCTGTAATTCAAGACAGAGAGAGTTTTGAAATTTCAACTTACTTATTGGAGAGATTCCAAATTAAGCTGGAAGAGAGTTCCAATTTACCCCTGAGTTTCGGTGAGAGGCGGAACACTTGTGGGTTTCTATTTCGCTAAAATAGGCACCAATAGTTGGTGTCAGAGCATGGCTCTTTCTAACACACCACTTCCTCTTAAACCCACCAGAAGTGGCTTGATTTACATCATGGCACAAAATTCCCAATTTTCACAGGATCCTATTCCCACAAACCCAAATGTCAACCTAAACGTTAATCCTACCCAAACACCCAACAACTTCCAGTTACAATTAGACCAGATTTCAGACACTCTGAATATGATTATTCACCGGCTAAACATCATAGATGAACACAGTCGCACAGAAGGAGGCAGGAGACCAGGAGGTGAATGCTAGGGTGCATGGCAACGAGAAGGATTTGGGGATAATAATGAAGAAGAGGAGGAAGTGCAACTGGGCGGGGTTCAACAACGGATGCCGCGCCGAGGGCCCGAGGTCAGAAGGGAGCAATTGGATGAATTAACCAAGAGGATGAAGGTCGAAGTCTCTGATTTCTTAGGCAAGCTCAATCCTGATGCTTTCAACGATTGGATCACCTCTCTTGAAGACTACTTCGACTGGTTTTCGGTGCCGGAAGAGAGGAAGGTTCGATTTGTTAAATTGAAGCTGAAGGGACCAGCTCGGGCATGGTGGAATAGTGTTGAGGATCACCTCTGGCGGACACACCAAGCTCCAATCGCTGAATGGGAGGAGATGAAGGAACGCTTGGAAGCGAAGTATCTACCTGTTAACTATGAGCAGCTTGTCTATGAGGACATGCTTCAATGGAAACAAGAGGCAAAAACTACTGTTGATCAATACACAGAGCGTTTTTATGAGCTAACAACTAGAAGCAAAGCCACAGAAAATGAAAATCAGATGTTGGCTCGCTATCTAAATGGCTTACGAGCAGATATTCGGAAGGAGATGATGACAGCCCGAGTCTATAATGTGGAGGAAGCCTACCAATTAGCTTTGCAATTGGAAAGGCAACCCAGCTTTGGAGGTTCTAGGCGATTCCAGTTCACCGATTCAAGCATGACCCGCAATGCCACAACCCCAATTCCAAAGCCTAAAGGAGACATGCAGAGGGGGGGGTCGATTGTCAATGGAAAGGGAAAAGCAAAAACTCTCAATGAAGGACCACAATGTTACAAATGCAAGGGGTTTGGGCACTTTGCTGTAGTGTGCCCCACTCGAGATCAACGGGTGGCATATGTCTGTGAGAAAGAGTTAACCCAATTTGTTGATGTAGGACCAAGCAATGAAGAAAATGCTGCAACTGAAGAAGAAGAAAAAGAGATAGAGGAGAGATTAGAGGCCACCACTCTACCCAGTTGTGTCCTCAAACGGGTGCTAGCTGGAAAGGGATGGGAATTTGCAACCCAGGGTCAGGAATGGAAGCGAACAAATATCTTCCACACTAGAGTTGAACACGGGAATCGGGCTCTCAATGTCATTATCGACAATGGAAGCGGAATGAATGTCATCTCAAAAGAAATAGTGGAGAAATTGGGCCTACAACAGATGACGCATCCTACTCCGTACCGCATCAGTTGGATCAACGACAACAATTCCATCCCCGTGACCTCTCGTTGCTTGGTAAAGTTTTCTTTGGGCAAACGGTACACTGATGAGGTATGGTGTAATATTATTCCAATGACTGTGTGCCACCTACTCTTAGGGAGGCCTTGGATGTATGATCGGAAGGTTATTTATGATGGTTACAATAACACCTACTCTTTTAATCTTCAAAACAAAAAGTTTGTGTTAGCTCCACTTCCTATTGCAGAGTTCGAAGGTACCAAATCTAGTTCAATTCTCACCCTCAGACAATTCAAGAAGATGATAGAACACAACTCAGCTATTTTTCTTTTGGTGGGACGGCACATTAAATTACATGTTAGTCAAATTCCCGACGAAGTCAGTGCTCTTCTTCAGGAATTTACAGATTTAATGCCGGAGGAGCTACCCCACAAATTACCTCCTCTACGCAACACTCAACACGCCATCGATTTGATTCCTGGATCTTCATTGCCACACTTACCATACTACCGAATGAGCCCAGCTGAACACTGAACTTCAACGACAAGTTCAAGAGCTTTTAGATCGTGGCTTTATCAGAGAAAGCTTAAGCCCATGTGTGGTGCCTGCATTGCTCACTTCCAAGAAAGATGGTAGTTGACGAATGTGCATTGACAATCGAGCGATGAACAAAATCACCGTCAAATATAGATTTCCTATTCCCAGGCTTGACGACATGTTAGACCAGCTTGGAGGGGCTTCGGTTTTCACAAAAATTGACTTACAGAGTGGCTATCATCAAATACGCGTGTGGCCCGGGGATGAGTGGAAGACTGCTTTTAAAACTAAGGAGGGTCTATACGAATGGTTGGTAATGCCCTTCGGACTGACAAATGCACCAAGCACCTTTATGCGAGTGATGACATAGACGCTCAAACCATTCCTTGGTAAGTTCGTAGTGGTATACTTCGATGATATTTGAATTTTTAGCGGCTCCCTTTCAGATCATTTGTGCCATCTTCGACAAGTGTTGGAAGCCCTTCGAAGAGATCAATTATTCATTAACAAAGGAAAATGTTCATTCCTTCAACCACAAACAAACTTCCTGGGGTTTGTTATATCCCACAAAGGCGTAGCAGCAGATCCATCCAAAGTGCAAGCAATTTTGGATTGGCCAACACCAACTTCTTTCTCTGATGTTCGCAGTTTTCATGGTTTGGCAACCTTTTATAGGCGGTTTATCCAAGGTTTCAGCACTATCATGGCCCCGATTACAGAATGCTTAAAGTGCAAAGTCTTCAATTGGAGTTTCGCAGCAGCCAAAGCTTTCACTGAAATCAAACAACGGATGGTTTCCGCTCCTGTTCTCAAACTTCCAGACTTTTCGAAGGTGTTCGAAGTCACTTGTGATGCGTCACATGTTGGGATTGGAGGCGTCCTTTGTCAAGAAGGACATCCCATCGTTTTTTTTAGTGAAAAACTTAATGAGTCCCGAAGAAAGTACTCCGCCTATGACATGGAGTTCTATGCCCTTGTCCAGACGCTGAAGCATTGGAGACCGTATCTCATTCACCGTGAGTTTATCCTTTATACCGACCATGACTCTCTTAAACATATCAATTCACAGAGTCGTTTGAATGCCAAGCATGCTCGCTGGTTTGATTTCTTACAACAGTTTGATTTCACAATCAAACATAAGGCGGGTAAAGAAAATAAAGTCGCTGATGCTCTGAGCCGCAAACACCAGCTGCTTGCTGTCTTCTCTATGAACTCCACTGGGTTTGATACTCTAAAAGATCTCTACTCTACTGACCAGGATTTCAAAGACATATGGGCCACATTACAACTCAACCCCAACAAAGCAGCCCCAGGCTTTACAATCAAAGATGGATTTCTAATAAAGGAGTCCCGTATATGTATTCCCAAAGGCTCAATGAGGGAATTTATTATCCTTGAATTACATGGTGGAGGCTTGGCTGGTCACTTTGGCGTCGATAAGACATTGGCCTTGGTTGCGGATCGATTTTATTGGCCCCGAATGCGACATGACGTCCACACTATAATCTCAAGATGCCGCACTTGTCAATTGAATAAAGGTACCAAACGTGCTGCTGGGCCGTATTCACCATTACCCATTCCCCACCGACCTTGGGTAGACTTAAGTATGTATTTCGTTCTCGGTTTGCCAAGAACACAACAAGGCCATGATTCCGTGATGGTGGTGGTGGATCGCTTCTCAAAAATGGCACACTTTGTTCCCTGTCGACGAACTTATGATGCCTCCCATGTTGCCTCAATATTTTTCAGAGAAGTAGTTCGTCTTCATGGACTCTCTATGTCGATTGTTTCTGATCTGGACGTCAAATTTATTAGCTACTTTTGGAAGACCCTTTGGGCAATTTTAGGCACCATATTATCCTTCTCTAGTGCTTCCACCCGCAAACGGATAGCCAAACGGAAGTTACAAATCGCAGTCTTGGCAACCTTCTTCGTTGTCTGATCATGGAACACACCACTAGTTGGGACCTGGTCCTTCCTCACGGTGAATTTGCATTCAACAATTCAGTAAACCGAACTACTGGTGTTGCACCCTTTCAGGTAGTCTATGGCATTAATCCACGCACACCATTGGACATCAGTTCACTGCCCTTGCCTCAACGTGCCAGCGTGGCGGGAATTGATTTTTCTCAACACATGACATCTTTACATGACACAGTTCGCAGAAAAATTGCGTTGCAAACTGAGGTTTATGCGAACACTGCTAATCGGACATGCAAAGATCGCCAATTCGCTGTTGGGGATCAAGTACTGGTCCGACTACGACCCGAGCGTTTTCCACCTGGAAGTTACAGCAAGCTTCATCAACGCCGCGCAGGTCCCTTTGCCGTACTGAAGAAGCGTGGTTCCAATGCTTATGTAGTGGATCTCCCTCCTGATTTTAACATCAGTCCGGTCTTCAACATTGAAGATCTAACAGCATACAGAGGTGAGAATGTTGACAGCAACGACGAATCGGTACCACCTGCGCGTATTCCACCTACAGCCCCCTCCACAGATTCAATTGCAGCAATTAGGGACCACCAATTTGTCTCCACACGCCGTGGTGGACATCATAAGTTCCTTGTTCAATGGTCCAATAAACCAGTTTCAGAATGAGTTTGGCTCCCTGGTGATGAAGTTCTTCGCCTCAACCCTGATCTTCTACATACTTATTTGCAGCAAAACTTGCCTGAGGCAAGTTCTTCGGGTGGGCGGCAATTGATGCAATCAGCATGAGCCTAGCTGGGACCCTACATGTGGCAAGCAAACGTGGTTCCATGTCTTCGGCAAACACGTCTCTGTTCTTCCATTTGTTTTGGGTCACTAAGTCCAAGCAGTTGGGCTCCTACAATTTTGGTGGCACTCCTGCACAACCATAGGCAAGGAAGCATGGTGTTAAAGATTTGGCACGTTCATTGTTTATATTTCTGCATTTCTGTTTTCTTCTTCTTTTTTTTTTTTTTAATTTATTTATTTAAATTTTTTTTTTTTATTTTGTCAGTTATTTGTAATTGGCTATTTAACAGCCCAAGAGAGAGTTTTGAAATTTCAACTTACTTATTGGAGAGATTCCAAATTAAGCTGGAAGAGAGTTCCAATTTACCCTGAGTTTCGGTGAGAGGCTGAACACTTGTGGGTTTCTATTTCGCTAAAATAGGCACCATTTCTCCTCCATTAAAATGAACGCAACTTGATCTAAAAAATGATTCATATTATTTTTTTTAAAATATTCTCATTGATTCATAAAATTGATTGTATTTGTTCCTAAAAATTTGGTCAAATTGGTTCTTAAAATTGTTCAATCTGGTCCAATAATTATTTAGTTTCTTTAATAAAATTATTCACCTTATTCGAAAATATTTACATTCTTCTAAGAATTTTTCACCTCCTTAAAATAGAAGCACCTTAATCTATAAAATTATTCACGTTATCCTTTAAAATTATACTTTCTATATAAAATTGTTCCCACTTTTCTGGAAATTATACATCTTAGATCATAGAATTAATCGACAAATTGTTCAATTTAATCCATAAAATGAATTCCTTTGTAAATAAAAATTTTCACCTTAATTAAATATTTATATTTATTCATTAGATTAATTTTGTTAAATCTAATGACTTGCCTTTCACATCAAAATTAATTATTTTTATAGTGATGGATTTTTTCAATGATAAGAAGATTTATTTATTTAATTTTTAAGAATTTAATTATTTATTTGTTCAGGGATTAATTTTGTCAGTAATAAGAAGCTTTTGGGTCTTTGTTTGTGTTTGAGTTATAAAAAATTAAAATTGGGCACATTGTGATTTTTTTAAGATTTTTTATTTTAATTAAAATAAAACTATAAAAATTAATAGAATGACTCAAATCGTAAATAATAAGTAAATAAATATATTTAAGTAGATAATAATTAATTAAGGAATTTTTTGGAAAAAATAAAAAAACATCAAAGTAATAGATAGTTAAAACGATAATTAAGAAAAACAAAAATATAAATTGGTAGAATTATAGTTGTAATAATTATAATTTTTTTTTTTTAATAACACTTAAGTTGTAAGTGATACTAAGGAATTAAGGGCATTATAAGAGGAGGAGAAAAAACTTTACCAAAATAAAATTTCATAAACTTTAAATCTCACCATTATCCCCTATTATTTGTTTTATATAGTAATATAGATATATATTGAGCAGATATCTTTAATTAATTGTAGGGTTAAATTAGAAAAAAATAATAATTATTTTTAATGTAAAATCTAAATTATTAAATTTAATTAAACTAATCTACTAGATAAAATACACATTAAACTTAGCAATGTATTTTTATCATTGCCGAGCCCTGAATTCTACTACGTGTATTTCCCATCCTTCGAGTACGAACTTTATCCTCTAAATGAATGGGATATGCTAGTACATAATCGTGTGCTGAAAGGTTTGCGATCCTGTCTTCCACATCCATTCCAGGTTCACGTAACAATAGATAAATTTGCAATAAAACAATATGGTAATGACCTGCGGCATCCTCTCGCACAGGATAAGCAAAGGGAACAACATATAGATGAAGAAAAATAATTTGAATTATTCTGAAACTACAGGAAAACAAATAGCAATGTCTGCAACAGAAACCTCAAATCAAATGATTAACAATGAAAATCAAAACGCCAGACCAAAGAAATGTAAAAAAAAAAAAAAAAAAAAAATGTATGCGGTGCACTTGTTGGAAACAGAACTCAGCATCCAGCTGTCTATGCCTGCCAATAGAACGATAAAAACAGTATAAGAGGCTATGAGTAAATATAAAACTCTCTTGGAGAAGCAATATCTGCAATCAGGCATTGACAACCACATTAATGGTCCCTGCAAGACTTTTATTACTTATCAATAATAAATAAATCATGTGTAATAGTTCACCTTATTTGCAATGTTGTTCGACAGCCAGTCCAGTCCTTCATACAGCCCTTCTCCAGAAGTGGCGCATGTGCTCTGAATGTACCTGCAGTAACCAGTGCACGGTGAGATTCAAACTGAACTTCACTACCTCAACTGTATGATCATGCAGCTTTTGTGTTTGTACGGCACACACGAGTTTTTTTTTTTTGGAGGAGGGGGGGTTGGGGGGAAGAGAGAGAGGTGGCAATTTATTATACCAGTGGCGTTGCCGGAGGGAATGAAGGCCAAGCTTATCAGTTATCTCAGCAGCATTCATTGCATTTGGAAGATCTTGCTTGTTTGCAAATACCAGCAGCACAGCGTCCCTCAACTCATCCTGCAAAGGCCAATAAAGTCCAATTATCAAAAGATACACAAGCATACAATAACATTATTTTAAAGGACTATTTTTCTCCTTTATGCACTGAACTGGTGAAACCAGAAGCTACTGCTTACCTCATTCAACATTCTGTGCAGCTCATCCCTGGCTTCAACCACACGATCTCGGTCATTGCTATCAACCACAAAGATGAGCCCCTGTGTGTTTTGGAAGTAATGCCTCCACAAGGGTCGGATCTATGAAAATAAAAATCATAGACGGTTATCATTTACATAACAGTTTAGTGCCATAAAGGTTGCAGAATGAAAGTGTATACACAATCAGCCGTAGACCGTCCACAAGAATGGTTCTCATAGAATCGTATGCAACGCCATGTCAAGCAGTTGAGGTCGCAAGCAAATACTCTTGTTGGTTAATATAGAACACGTATACAAAGGCCATGAATGGGCAAAGAAAAACAATAAATGTTATCCAATTTATGGATATTTATTACATAACTGCTAAACAATCAGTAGACCATGCATCAATGTTCCATTTTCGAGCAAAAATATACACACACAAAGATAAATTCATATATTCTCATCTCCAGTTATATAAATACATATGCACACGCAACATAACAGTTATCAAAGGAAGTCAACATCTAAGAATAATTAAGCCGACATACCTTGTCCTGGCCACCAACATCCCAAACAGTAAAGCTAATGTTTTTGTACTCCACAGTCTCCACATTAAATCCTAACCAAATAACAAATCAGTCCCCATGCAAATAATTAGACTGGCAAATATAGTTCCGTATGTTTAAAAAATAAATAAATAAGGAAGAAACAGTGCTATCCATTATCCCAATGCTACTTCCTAAAACACAGAGTTTTGTATAACTACATTTTGTAAGTATGAAATATAGAAATTAATGAGTGGGGGAATCCTAGTTAATCTCTTCGGCGATGCCAAGAGTTAGTGTATGAAATCACAACTTCCACAATAAGGTCGAAATAAGAGAACACAGCTCAGTCAAAACAAGAGAACGTAACTCCTATAACATACAGAGAAATAAATTTAAACTTAGTAAACGTACCAATTGTAGGAATTGTAGTGACTATCTCTCCCAGCTTCAGCTTGTAAAGAATGGTTGTCTTACCAGCTGCATCAAGACCCACCATCAATATGCGCATTTCTTTCTTTGCAAATAGACGACTGAAAAGCTTGGTGAAAGACAGCCCCATTTTTGTGTCTGCAAGACTCCAACACAACATATTTATGAACATAAGTATTTAACATGAGTTTCCACAACAAGTTCAACCAGAACACACCCAGCAGCATTCAAGCAATGCAAGCTTTAGTTGTCTATTTCAGAGAGTGGACAGAGACTCTTATCGAACCCATCAAACTCATCAGCACTTGAATTTTGATTAGCTTAATTGAATTAAAAATACTCACCTCCAAAACAAACTAATATATGAAAACTAAACACAGATTATAAGAGAGAATGAAATGCAAAAAGAAAGGCATCATGCAAGACACTCCAGGATATTCATACCATTAAAAGAAAATCAAAGAACAGATTCAAACAGTGTATTGATCATAGGATTAGTACAGCAAAAGATTATTTATGTATAATTTTCATAAATGATCCAACCCAAATGGTAGAAAAATTTAGTACAATTTATACAAATAAAAAAAAAAAGCATAAAAGAAGTTTAGACACAAGTGTAATCAAGCTATTCTCCCCAGAAATATATTAATCAGAAAAAAGATCAAATATTTCTGAAATTAAACAGAACAATCATCCATGAATTCACCTAGCTGATCCAAATGTCAAGAAGCCAAATCTATAAAAAGATAAAGAAGACTATTGTACCGTTAAAAATAAAAATAAAATCAAACTATAAAATCAAGGTAACAAACAAGATCCAAATCTGCTCGAGTAATCAGGAATTAATCCTGTCTGGTGAACATAAAGATCAAGAGATCTAGAACAAAAGTGAATTCAGTGTCCAAGAATCATTAGAATTGTCGAAACTCTAAATCATTAGCCATAAATAATGTTCAACAATCAACCGTTCAAACATTCGGATGCAGATCTAACATGTAGTGAACAAATTCAATGTAATAAAAGAACATAGAGAACCTACAGTGCACAAATTGATCAAGAAAATCAAGCTTCGAAATCTTTAACGTATAAACACAGATCCAAACATAGGAAATGGCTTTCGAATTTAAACGGTCCAGATCCAAAAGAAAATAAACGGATATACAAACGAATACATAAGCGATAGGCAGGGAGAAATGGGGGAATTTTTTACCTGAGGAAGGAAGCGAATTTGGGAGGAGAATAGGGCGAATGAGATCTCTGTCTCTTCTCTTCTCGCAGAACCCCTCTCTCTCTCTCCTATCTCAGAATGGATCTGTCCTCCAGTTCAGACCCCAATAAACAATCGCAGGAACCAGGTTGGCTTCCTTTCCGTATATAAATATCGACGCGGAGACAGGAGAGATCGAATTGCACGGGTTTTCACTCGCCCGCCGGCCCACCCGCTCTCTGTCTTTTTATTTATTTATTTATTTTTTGACAGACGCGTCCTGACACAGATAATTTCAACTTTATTGACATTTTTTTATTTTTTAACCGAAAAAACTATCCTCATTCGCAAATCAATAATTTATATCGGTGGCTATTTATAATAACTAAAATATTTTATTTAAAATTATTACAATTATAAAATATTACCTTCTATTTAAAAATTAATAAAAACAGAAACAATAAAAAATGCAAGATAATTGTACGATAAGTGTAATCGTACTATTTTTTAATTGATATGTTTTTATCAAAATAACTCTCATCTTAAAAATAATTCTGAATTAAATACTTTAATTTAATTTTTTTTTTACTTAAATCTCTCTCAAAAGTAATTTTTAATATAATTTTTTTTGTCATATTTCTAATTTTTCTTTTAAAATAATTTTTTATTCAACTCCCCCCTCCTAAGCTAATTGTTGACACATTAAAATTTGAATTTGTAACTCATTAATATTTTTCCCAAATACCTACCAAAAAAAAATATTTTCTCAAAACATCTCTATACTTAATAAATTAAATTTATTAAAAGATAAAAAAAAAAAAAGAATATCACTTTCTCTGTCACCCATAATTTAAATGGTCTAATTAATATTTATTAAAATTACATACATAATTAAAATTCAACCAATATATTCACTTTTCCGTAATCTAATTATATCTCCTTTTTGCATAAAATTGTAGAAATAGTATAACATTTAATACTTAATGTTTTCCTTTTTAAAATTTTGAAAAATAATTAGAGTGAATAACAATAAATAATATTGAAGCAAAAAAACACTTAATAATAATAATAATAATAATAATAATAAATTCAAAAGTACATATAATATATAATAGTATTAATTAATGGAG
>JAVXUM010000012.1:600172-613660 GCA_035590655.1 Pouteria glomerata | reverse complement strand
CGCTGAAATTATAGAATAAAAATTCTTTACACATCTTTTTGTCTTTTCATTTGTTCCCAAGTAGTAATTTTTCTTTTGCCTAATTTGGTCTGGGTTAATTTCAATTGCTTCCACTATGCTGTTGCCCTGCCTTCGAATCTGGTCGCTACTAAAAGCACACGCTTATTCTCTAGCACCTCTTTAAATTTCAAAATCTCCTCTACCGTCGCCAACCAATCTAGGAATTTTTCTGGTTGAATATTACCATAGAATTTTAGAATTTCAGTCCGCATCCTAGATTCCTAGCGTTAATTATCTTCCTCTGTGGATACCTTCAATGTCGGCAGGGAACCTCTTCGCACTCATCTTCGTCCTCCTCCAATTATTCACTATCAATCTTTCCTTGGTCACGATCTTTTTTCCTAAATAGATTAAGATTATGATCCGCTCTCTCCTGACTACCCATGAATTCAGCCATCCTCTGTGTTAACTGATCCGTCATACACTTCATTTGCTAATCAATAATTTGTTCCATCCTTTGTATCACCTGTTACTCTAACTCCCTTATGTTCTCAAGTTCATAAATATCCTCTACACGTTGGTGAGCTGCTCCCCCTAGCAGCATAGCTATCAAGAAATTAACAAAACTCTGATACCAACTAATGTAGAGAAAACCTTCTATAAGACTGTTGATTCGTGCACGAATGCCAGACAAATAGGACTCACAAAAATTTGTTGATTCTTAATAATACTGAAAATTTGAAAAAAATTCAAAAGAAAAATTTTATTACTCAAATATCAAAACTGTCCAATCTCATAAGATTACAAGGTTTAAATAGAATTCCTAAAAAATAAAATTTAAAAATAGAATAACATAAAATACGAAATTGAATTATTTCCATTACTAGAATATTCTAACTTAATACGCTTATTATAACAAAAAAATTAAGAAATTCAAAACGATAGTTTTGGCAAGATTTTCATAAACAGAATCACGTACTATCTCCGTCCCTATTGTTCCAAAAATTTCAACGCCTTTTGCTTGGCATCAAAAACTAAAGATAACTAAATATAAATAAAGATATAGTAAAATTTTAATTATTTTTAAAAATATTTAAATTTATACTAAAGACAATTAAAAATATAGGGGGTGTTTAGTGTAATGAAAAATAACGAAAAACGTAGTTTAAATGATTTTTGGGTGTTTGGTGTGAAATTACGTTTTTCAGAGATGAATAGTGAAATTTTTTTTACTTTTGCAGAGAAATTCATCGGAATGGTTTTGAAATCTGTCGGAACGGTTTTGAAATATCTTCAAAAAATATTGACAATGGGTCTTGTTTGGTAGTTTCGATAATTGTGGTCACATTAAAAAAAATTACAGCTATTCTATTAATCGAACTCAAGTTATGCAATGTTTTCTAGAGTTGTAATATGTGTGAATGTGTAAAAAGCAGTAGAGAATTTTAGAGTTTTTCAGTATTTTATGTGATGCCAAACACCCCCATAGTTACTTTTTAATTATTTTTATTTTTAAAGATATTTAAATTTATATTATTTAAAATTTTGATTATTTATTTGTCTCTAGTTGTTATTTTTATTTTTATTTAGTTGTTAATCTTAGTCTAAAAAAAAATTTACTATATCTTTATTTATATTTAATATAAATTTAAATATTTTTTGAAAATAAAAATAATTAAAAACTTATTATTAATTTAAAATTTTGATTATTTTAAAATTTATTTTTTAGTTGCTATCTTTATTTATCTTTAATTACTAAATATTTTTTCATCTTTAGTTTTTATCTTTACTTATCTTGGGTTTGTCATAGAAATCGTTGGATTTAACTTAATAAAATCTAATGCTCCATTGAACTGAAAAATAGCTAATTTTTTTTTGTATTTAGGAAGGAAAAAAAAGTTAATTTTTTAATAGTTAGTTTTTTTAGTTTTTTGTTAATTTGATAATTTTGCCCTTTATAATTTAAAAAAAATTAAAATATAGAAGGATAAGTTTAATTATTTTAAAAAAAGATAAAAAAAAAAAACTAAGTAACTGGTTATTCACTATCAATCTCTATTCCCAAACGGAGCCTAAGCATCCTCTTAATCTTTTTTTCTTTTCTCTTTTCTTTTTCATTATTTAAAGTTTTTTCTTTCCTCATTTCTTTTGTTTTTTCTATTAATCGATTTACCCTTTTAAAAAGTAAAATTTATATTTTTAAATTAAAAAATCAAATGAAATTTATATTAATTAAACGACTGATATTTAATTGCCGAAATTCAAAGAATAAAAACAACTTCAGGCCGATCAATCCCGTTTGAGAATGGCACCGGATTGTAGAGAGTAAAATGATACGCGAGTATATTTCAAAATGCAAAAGGGTCAAAATAAAATTATGCCAATCATATGCGTATGAAAGATAATTAATATTTTTTTTATTTTTGAATGCGTTGAAAGTGATAAAAAATAATATAATATAAAATAAATTAAATTAAATTATAAATTCGTAATACGTATTATAAAATATGTTTTAAAATTTTTTAATTTTTTTCTTAATTTTTTTCAAACCAAACACTAACTTCACTGCAGAAACCTGGTTCTGCATTGCTGATGTCAAATCAATTTTGCCAGCTCCTCTTGAACTGTCTCTCCCACTCGCAGAATTTTTTTTGCGGAAGAGGGGGGGGGGGGGGCTCGGTAGCTTCTCCGTATATACGTTGCCAGTTCTTTACAATATAAAAAAAAAAAATTATACACACACACATATATATATATATATATATAAACTGTAGTTCTACAGGGCAAACATGATGAAGTTCCCTTTCATACCCTTTTGACCCGAATTGCATTGCCCTCCCTTTGCATCACATCAAATCCTCACTCTCTTTTTCAACCCCTTTCGAGCTTATATATTTGGATCTTTCCTCTCTTCATTCCCTGCACCCGCATTGTTTGCGAAAACACTCGAACATAAAGCGGTAGATTTGGAGACACCCTTTTCTTGGTTCTTGAAGTTCGATTCGATTTCTTTGAACTGGCTGTCGAACTCCTTTCTTCGACTCTTTCTGAGAATCGGATCATGTAATCGTCTCTTTTCAAGTTTGGAAACATTCTTTTCGAATACCCATATGATTTAATCCATCTCGGTGTTCCATTTTTTCTTGGCTGGGAAGTACCAGCACATTGCTCATGTTCTGTATGCGTTAAACTCTTTCAAATACTTGTTCCAATACACAAGTCATGTAATTGCTGGAATACCTAAAAAATTTCTCTTCTTTCAATGGCAATCTCAAACCTTGATGCTAAAGCCCAACGGCTTCGTTAAAAAGACTGTTTCTCAATATTTCGTATCCTTTTGATCCCTTTTTTTTTGTTTGCTCTGAGAGTCTACTGACGAAGAAAGAATACAGCATTTTACGGAAGATTACACAACATAGAGAACCATGGAAGAGACATTTGTGCCTTTCCGCGGGATCAAGAATGACCTTAATGGAAGGTTGTTATGTTACAAGCAAGACTGGACAAGTGGCCTCAAAGCAGGCTTCAGGTACTTACTCAGTTTCTGCACGCACGCGCGCGCGCACACACACACACACACAGAGAACCTTGTATTATTCTGTTGGAATTAGTAGTTCTAATATTTCTTATGTCATGATTTTACGGGCTGTAGTGTTCTCTTGATATCTAATCATCTTGTTTATGCTGTTCAATTGAAAAGGGCTCCATAGTCATATCCATATACCATTCCAATTATGTTGCGAGCCTCCTGTAACATTATAAGATTATTTTTATTTTTACCTTGGTTCTACCTTTTGGTGAATTTTTAACATATACAACTGTTGACACAATTTTATGTTTTTAGGATTTTGGCTCCCACCACTTACATATTCTTTGCCTCTGCAATCCCAGTCATTTCATTTGGGGAACAACTGGAGCGAAATACTGGTATGGTAAATAAATTGTAAATAATTCTCTCTCAATATGGATGTTTTAGGTTTGAAAGACATGTTGCAATTATTAGGATCTTCAACTTGGCATTTCAATTATTCCATACAAAAAAAGAAATAAAAGAAAAGAAAAGAAAAAGAAAAACTGTAAAACGTATAATCTATCACGGGTAAATTTGTTACCACAGTCGTTTTACATTACATACTCCACCTTTGGCTTGCAGATGGAGTTTTGACTGCAGTTCAAACCTTGGCGTCCACGGCTATTTGTGGGATTATTCACTCAATTATTGGGGGACAACCTTTGCTGATTTTGGGAGTTGCGGAGCCCACTGTACTAATGTACACGTTCATGTTTAACTTTGCCAAAGAGAGGCCAGAATTGGGTCGAAATCTGTTCCTTGCATGGAGTGGATGGTGAGCTGTATCTTGCCTTCCCAAATGAATTACTATTGTTTGTATGATTTTGCATGGCTTGAAATTTAATTGCTTGAATTGTTTTGTTAAAGTTGTGTTAGTCATTTGCTAACTAATAAAAAACTATTTCTTTCAGGGTGTGCGTGTGGACTTCAATCCTGCTGTTCTTACTTGCTATCCTGGGAGCTTGTTCCATCATCAACAGATTTACTCGTTTGGCAGGAGAACTATTTGGTTTGCTTATTGCCATGCTCTTCATGCAGCAAGCAATCAAAGTAAGAATAACTATGTTCTAAGTCCTCTTTTCTAATCCTTATTTTCCTATTATGGATGTTGATATTGGAACTTCTACAAAGACAATAATTGGACCTTTTCAGCTTAGTACTGATTGTTTTGGTTCCTTGGTATGTTAGCTAATTCAATTTTGAGCACCCCATGTCACTTTCAGATTTAGTTCTAACATTATCTTGATTTGTTGATTTGGTTTCCAGGGACTAGTTGATGAGTTTCGCAGGCCTGAACGAGGGAATCTTAAACTAATTGAGTACATGCCTTCGTGGAGGTTTGCAAATGGGATGTTTGCTTTGGTTTTGTCATTTGGCCTTTTGCTTACTGCATTAAGAAGTCGAAAAGCAAGGTCATGGCGTTATGGAACTGGTAAGTATGTGTCATAAAATTTATGGTTTGAAACAAAGACTTATTCTTTGTCACCTGTGTAAAATTACAAGTTTGCCATTATTTTTGTTTTTTGGCAAACTCCTTTTGTTTCGATAGTATTAGTGTCTCTCCACAGGTTGGCTTAGAAGCCTTATAGCAGACTATGGTGTGCCACTCATGGTTCTAGTCTGGACAGCCGTCTCCTACATTCCAGCTGGAAGTGTTCCTAAAGGAATCCCACGCCGCTTATTCAGCCCAAATCCATGGTCACCTGGTGCATATGAGAATTGGACAGTTATTAAGGCATGTTAATCAAGTTTAGTTTTCACCCAAAAGTCCTTTCTTTTGTTTAATCACTGGTTAGGTTGGTTGACTCATACTGGGTAGCGAATTGATGATTTCAACTCAAACTGACAGGACATGCTCAATGTGCCCATTCTCTATATTTTCGGCGCTTTTATACCAGCAACTATGATTGCAGTACTGTACTATTTTGACCACAGTGTGGCATCTCAACTTGCTCAGCAGAAAGAATTCAATCTGAGAAAGCCACCGTCTTTCCATTATGACTTGCTTCTTTTGGGGTTCTTGGTATGCATGTTCTTGCTTTTGTTATCTTTTTGTAGCTATTCAGTTTTCTTCTCCTCCCTTTTTCTGGTCAATGTCATGTTTAAATTTTTGGCAGACCTTAATGTGCGGTCTGATTGGAATCCCTCCATCAAATGGTGTGATTCCACAATCACCAATGCATACGAAGAGTCTGGCTACTCTTAAACACCAGGTTGTTACCCCAAAAACCTCTCTGTGAACACAAAATTTCATTCTCAAATTGTTCCTACATCTCTGAAGCCTGTCTTTTAATTTAGTGCTAGACATGCGTACAGTTGATTAAATGCTTTGACTCCTCTAAATATTTCTGCAACAATATTACTCCTGATTGTTCAGTTGCTTCGGAATCGACTGGTTGCGACCGCGCATCAAAGCATGAAAAAGAACTCAAGCTTGGGACAATTGTATCGGAATATGCAAGAAGCCTATCAACAAATGCAGACTCCTCTGATCTACCAGGATACCTCAGCTCGAGTATGGCTGCAAACTTATCTGATTTATTTCTATGATATTTGGACTTGCTACTTAGCTCTCTTTGCAATCCAATAAAGGCAGTAGAAATTAGGCAACTTGATATAACTGAGTAAGTAAGGTTGAGAGAGAGAGAGAGAGAGAGAGAGAGAGAGTATGCTGGCTATAATTTTAAAGAGGCCAGACTGGTTATGCTCTCGTGATCTATAAATCACTTAATTGCAGTAATAATTTTCAAATCTAGAGATCATATTGAGTTAAGCCATGGCTTTAACTCAGTCTTGCAAGATCTGAACTTCTGAAAACTTGTGGACAGGGATTAAAGGAATTAAAAGAATCAACAATTCAGTTAGCTTCAAGCATGGGGAACATTAATGCCCCAGTTGATGAAACGGTATTTGATGTTGAGAAGGAGATTGATGATCTATTGCCTGTTGAGGTTAAAGAACAGCGTTTCAGTAACTTGCTTCAAGCGACAATGGTGGGAGGGTGTGTTGCTGCCATGCCATTCCTCAAGATGATTCCAACCTCGGTCCTTTGGGGATACTTTGCCTTCATGGCAATTGAAAGTTTACCGGGTAACCAATTTTGGGAGAGGATATTGTTATTATTCACAGCTCCAAGTAGAAGATACAAGTAATGCCTTGGATTCCTTTTTTTTTTTTTTTTTCTAACTTATTTTATCAGTTTTTCCTTAACTGTTTTTAAGAGAACAACTTTCTTCTCTGCAGAGTTCTGGAGGAGTACCATGCCACCTTTGTGGAAACTGTGCCATTCAAGACAATTGCAATGTTTACAATATTCCAAACAACATACTTGCTTATTTGTTTTGGGATAACATGGGTTCCAATTGCAGGGCTTTTATTCCCCCTGATGATCATGCTTTTAGTTCCTGTAAGGCAATATCTTCTTCCCAAGTTTTTCAAAGGGCCACACCTTCAAGATTTAGATGCGGCAGAGTACGAAGAGGCACCGGCTTTACCATTCAATCTTGCCACAGTAAGATTCCAACTCAATGAAAATTACCCCCTCTTGTTTTTTACTTCTCCACAATCTACATCTTCAATTGTTTACTATGTTTATTAGGAAATTTGGCTCTCACTCAAGGGCAAAAATTCTCAATTCCATTTTCCTTGTATGTTGAATTTGCCCAAGCAGGAGGCAGAACTAGGTGCTAGAGCTTCTTTTGCAGACGATGGAGAAATTTTAGATGAGATGATTACAAGAAGCCGCGGTGAGATTAGGCGTGTAAGCAGTCCAAAGGTCACAAGCTCCACTGCAACACCGACAAAAGATCCCAAATTTGTCCAGAGCCCACGATTCTCTGAGAAAGCACACAGCCCTCGCTTAAGTGAACTAAGGAGGGAGCAAAGTCCTCGGGCAGGCGGAAGAGGCCCTTTCAGTCCTAGACCATCTAACTTGGGAATGAGTCCCGGAGATAATTAGTGAGAGATAATTGACATGCTTTTATATGTTTCCGGTCATGTTTGAGATGGTTTGTATGTTGTAACATTATGGTTTCACCTTCTTGTTTTCTTTGGCATTGATGTAATACCTTCCTTCTCCCAGTTCTAGCTATAGTTGTATTGTATTGCTGTCTTTTTTTAACGAAAGTACTTGGTTATTTATTGTTCCTTTCAAGAATTGTATATCATATGGCTTGTAAATTCTAAGATGTCGTTGGCCTTCGCAAAGTGGATGCATGTGGAGCTAATCCCATTGATGTCAATGTTGTTACTCTCTCTCTATCTCTCTCTCCCCCCATGGAAATGGAACCTAATTGATTTTTATTTTTATTTTTTCTGTTAATTCAGTGTATTTAGATCAACTCATAAACGCACCTTGACTATTCTTGAACGTTGAACATAGCAAATTGAAAAGTTTTCAGTAGTCTTAAAGAGACTCAAATTGATGATAACCGGGTAGCAAATTTAAGACTTCTAATTAAGCTAGTTGTTCCAATTTGAAAATCAAAATGACCTTGTCTATGCTTTGGGGCAGGCTTGGCCGCAAGTTGCTATTTTGCTTCTAATTACTTTACGCTTGTGTGTTTAAATTTGTGCATTTGTATACCATTGAGCGCTTAATTCAATGGATGAATCCAAACATTCCCGAGTCTATCTTGACTGATGCTAGGTGTACATGGTGAATCAGCTGTAGTTTAAGGTCTTTCTGGCAGGATCTACTTTTCTGATGAAAATGATCAAGGTTGAGGAGGTTGAGATACGTAAAGAAGTAAAACTAAAAATTTGATGACACACTAACATACAGCATGAATTGTTTGAAGAGAGGGATGCTTTAGCTAGTCGGCTAGTTGCCTTTTCTATTATTCGAATTTATAGCTTAAATGAAAGACAAGAAGTCTGTATCACGAAGGTATCCAAACAAACTGCCCTCAAATAGTTAATTCTGTGAATCAAGTAAACGAGCATGTATAAGCTGTATATACCTACATATATATATATATATGTATGTATCTTATAATCTCAAGCATGAAAACCAAAATTAGAAAATCCCGCGTCTCGTGGACAATAATGGGCTGGAAGGCCCCACTAGCTTTAGTAACTCCCGGTATCTATGAACGCCTATGTACGTATATGCATCCAAAACATTTTAGCTAGCAGACAAGCATTGGCCGATTGAAGTTAATGATCAATCATATCATCATATTCCTATATACTACTATTCGCAACAGAGGTTTTTGATCAAGAAAGAAATTAATTCTGGCTGAGATTCATCCTCAGAAGTTTGCTTGAATGGGAAGTTTCAACAAAGCAATTATGGTATCGGAGCAATTAAAGGTTGCTGGGAGAGAGAAGCTACAATGATACTGAGAGATGAAAAAGAAGCTTTACATTCCTGAAATAGTAACTGAGAAAAGCAGCGGCCAGAAATCGACATGTTTTTCTCTAGAAAGCAGTGGAGGAAATGAATGGAGGAGAGGGGCCCTACTAACTACATGTTTGTTCATTATCAATTGCAGGGAGGAATGAGGGGACTCGTGGTTTTCTATGGCATTGACTCGGGAAACGTGAGTGGGATTAAATTGAATCATTTTCATTGTTGGCGTCTCTGAGTGGATAGCTTTGGTCCCTGTCTAATGATTAAAAGATCTCTGTCTTTGCCTTACCATTCAGTGAATCAATAGCACCCCCACAAAAAGGCACTGGCCTGGCATGAGTGAGGATTTGATAAGCAAGTTGACCTTAGCCCACCTGAAATCTGTCCGGCAACATTCCGTCCATTCAATTCGCATTAGTGTGATGTAAACCCTTTTTTTCTTTCCGTTTTCTTTCTTCTTCTTTTCAAGCTAGAAAATTACATAAAACAAAAAAATAATAGTACAAGGTGCATGACCTGGACAATACAATACATACGTTGGGTAATGAATACTTTTAACTTCCGTGACCCAAATTGCCAACACAAAAATCAAAAGATAATGAGCGAAATTGGGAGTTGAGATCACCTGTCCCCACTTTCAGTGTTCCACCTGTGTCCCAAAAATAACATCGTTCCATTTAATACTCAACGCCACCCATTCAGCTGGAACGGCGTTTATCAAAATTAATTAAAATTTATTTATTTTTTATATTTTTTAATTAAATTTAGTCATATATCAATTTAATATTAAAATTTTGTACTTATCACTTATTTTTTTTACCGTCCAAACACCACTTTAACCGACGTTTAACAAATTAATTTTATAAAAAACTCATCAACTCTGCTGAAGATGCTTCCACCGCCAAGAACAACACTCGCCAGAAACTCTTTATGGATCAATCGTGATGGAATCTTTGTCGTACTCCTCCGGTGCAAAATCCATTATCACCAAGGGTCCAACGGCGACGGAGAAGGAAAGCGGACGCCATCATTGCCAGTATGTCGGACAGAAGACCCCAGCGCTCCACAGATCTTGCAAACGTCAATTCTCGCCTTGATCGCTGTATCCCTCGCTTCACCTTTCCATAATGAAAAAAGGCTTCGTTTGAAAGTATGGGTAATTTGGCGTTCTGTATTTCTCGGCGATTTCAAACTCTCCAAATCATTCCCATTCCCATGGCAGATTCGAATCCGAATCCTTTGAAACAAGCAAGCGTTCGCGCCGATGCTCTTCCATTTACAGGAGGAAGCGGGAAGTTCGATGCTTTTCCACCGGAAGGAGTTGGAGAGAGTTCCTCATCGGAGAAATTTGGCCTTTCCGGCCATATTTTGGCGCCAAGGGGCTTCAATCATTATCACGTCCTCTAGAGTTGTCAGCGAAATAATATTTACAAAAATATTACTAATGAGCAAAAGCCGCAATAGACCGCGGTGATTGAATTGCTCAAAAACACCATTTGAAATAACAAGTTTTATCGAAAACCTACAGACGCCATATGATATGGCAATTTCCTTAGCCGCTAACTGTCTTAGAGGAGACCCCCAGTTAGATGATAACTGTGTCTGCCAATACAATAGAAAAAAGTAGAGGAGGGAAAGAGAATGCCGCAAGGATCGTCTAGAATAAGACTCGTTTCGTTAGAGTTTCGGATTGATCCTGAGTGACGATACTGTGATCATAGGAAGAACGAAAAAGCAAAAATCATGTTCAGTTCGGACAAGTAAAAGAGAACGCAATAACAGAGTAAAAATGAATGAAAAGAAACCTTGAAATTTGTTGGGGGGTTTTGGCGGTTCTCATAACAGAGAAGTTGCAGTCTTTTGTATTGGTTGAGACCCAAGGGGGAGAAGGAGATGAAAATGGAAAAACAAAATATTAATTGGTTGAACAATTAACACATAAATTGATTTTCAGAGCCTAACTCACCATGAAGTGCTTCTTTTTTTGCCAGCGACTGAAATCGCCGTATCATTTAACGTTTGTAGGTTAAGGCAAACACCCGCCATTTCAAATGGCATATCTAGATAAATCAGTAACCGTGATCTCATATTGCATTTTTTTTATTAACAATATTTTTGTAAATACTGTTTCATCGATAGCATTCTTTGAATTTTTGTCTAAAAAATCAACAAGACAAAAAAAAAAAATTGTTGTCAGCGAGACTTAGTTTTCTAATTAATTTGTTAAGTCAGTTAATTGAATCGGCGAGTCTTACCATTGGGACACAAATAGAACGGCCAACACTATGATTAGATGAAAAGTAATGTTTCGCTTATAACATTTCTCTTATATTTTATTTATATTTTACTGGTTATAACGGATAATAACTAGTGTATTCCGTTTAAAATAATCATAGTCGCAAATAGAAGGTGATATTCTATGACTATAATGATTTTGAACGGAATGCATTAATCATTACCCGTTATAACTAGTAAAGAATAAATAAGGTGTAAGAAAAATATAAAGTAAATGATGTTCTTTTTTATTTTTTTTTTTAATTTTTTAATTTTTGAGCTTATATAAATCAAAACTATAAAATAAATTCTCATGCAATTAAGGCACCGTTTGATGTGCTAAAAAATCAAAAAAATCTCTGAAAATCTCTATAAATCTCTAAAATTCTCTAACACATATTGCCTATCCCATATTTCATGAAATCTCTATAAATTTCTACATATATTTATATATCCTAACGAATTTTTATAAATATCAATACTTTTTTTACAAATCCCAATAATTTTTTTACAAACTCCAATAACTTTTTTACAAATTTCAACAATTCTGATATAAACTCGTTAGAATGGATCGAAAAAACCATTTTAACGGTTTCTCTCTCCAACTTTTTTGTGCAAAAGTTAAAAAGTTTAACAACTTTTATAATTATTTTGCTATAAATCTGTGGGAACGAATCCAAAAAATAGTTTTTACGATTTCTCTCTCTAACTTTTTACCACAAAAGTCCAAAAGTGTCACTATTTTTCTAAAAAAAAACGTAGTTTGGAACACTAAATATCAAATGTTAAAAATTATCTCAAGTCACATTTTTTTTCTTCTTATTTTTTATCACTCCAAACGTTACCTAAAAATTATCCTTTCATTTTCATTGCTAGGAAAAAAAAATTAATAATTGTACTATACATTCATTGGTTCTCTCAAAACTCACTGTAACAATTTGTATCCCTATCCAATAATTTCATTTTGAGCGGTGCAAATTTAAAATACAATATTATCCATTTTGAGTTGATTAATTATGATGCGAGATTTTTTTAATAACTCACTCATAATGCATTCATATTCCAAAATCCAATAGTATTTGTTTTGAACTGCTAGTTATGATGTGAGAATTTTTTAAGAAATCATTTATCATACATTTCTATTTCAAATACAATATTATTCATTTTGAGATCGTTAGTTGTGATACTAGGAATCCTCACTGGATCATTTATTCTATTACTACTTTGACCCAAGTACACGTAACCCTATAATTCTGATGAAATTTAGCACTGAAAAATTTTAAAATACGTTGTGAGATATTAAATATTACACAAATATCATTTTTTTCGCCCAAGCGATGTTGAGTAGGAATTTTTCACGGTGCTTTAGTAATTGTTTGCCTAGTCTCATTATCCACATGCATCACTGCTAAATTGCTAATGTATTACATCTACGCCAATGACAAAGTCATAAATTTCTTAAACAGCCCAGATTTGTAATAAGTAACGTGTTAGCTATGTTATTTTGTTTCTCAATAATTTTTTTTTCTTTTTTCTTTCGTAGTTCTACATAAAATTGTAAAATAAAGAAAACACATGCATTCATATGGTCGGTTCAACTGGATCCCCCTATTTTTTCCTCTCTTGTCTCCAACCTCCATAATAGAAAAAAATAAATAAATAAAATAAAAAAGGACGGGGGGTGGGGAGGGGGGAATATGAAGGAGGAGCAGAAATACAGTAGTTACCCATTTGAATATTTTAAACTTATTGACTTGAGTTTGTAGATTAGATGACTTGGATCTTGGGCTCATTTTCTAATGATGTGGGCTTGTATACCACAAAAGCATCGAACAAAGAGCTACTAGGTTTGGCCCCTGGAGCTTCATTGCTTGCTTTAAAATTCCGGACCTTTCCTTTCACCTCCACCACTTTTTCTTCAAGTATGACTATCATTTGAGATGCACTGAACCCAACTTAAATTCACAAAAAAAGACCCAAAGCAAGTGGGCCGTGTGGAAAAATGTTCTTATTTGGTTAGTTAAAAAATCTAAAAGAAAAATTAAAAACTATTAATTTTTAATTTTTCTCATTCCTTTTCTGCCGCATATTTAAAAAAAAAATAAATAAATAAATTAAAAGTTCTCCCTACCAATAAATCCAGGACGTTAGGGCATGATACCAAAAAGATGAAAATGATTTGATCCAGCACCTCCTGTGGGTCTGATCCAACATTAGTAGCTGGCTTTTTTTTTAAGGATAATTTGACAGTTTTGCCCTTTATAGTTTAAAAGAAATTTAAAATATAAGA
>JAVXUM010000012.1:548284-559174 GCA_035590655.1 Pouteria glomerata | reverse complement strand
AAACTCCCAAGAGCTTCAAACAAGCCGCCTGAAAATTTTCCATTAAAATCCCAAATTCCTTTTTTTAACGGATTCGATCGTTTAGATATTTTCTCGAGAAGATCTTCTGGTGGTTTTGAGCCAGCGAGTGTTTGTTTTGTTATAATCTTAAAGATGGTTGCTGAAGCACAGATCGTTGTTCAACAGAGCGTCCCTGTCTTGGATGTTCAATACCGATGTAGTAATCTTCAGGACGTTGCCGCCGCATCGCCGCTTTTGCCTCCGATTTGTGCCGCCGAATCAGTCTCCACCGACCTGTCGCGCTCTCAAGTTGTGAGTTCGGCCGTTTGTTCCGTTACTATTGTTGAATGAATTAGGGTTCGTGATGTCGTTTTGATTATCTTTCTGACTTTTTTTTTTTAATTATTATGATATTTTAGTCGTGAACTTTAGTGAATATTGATTACTATGGCTTGTGATTAGCTGAAGCGTCAAAATACGTGTTCAGATCGTGAATTAGGAATAGGAATAAGAATCCATAAAGATCGGCTGAGTTAGTTGCTTGCAATTCTTGAACTATGCTGCGGTCTTGATGGGGGACACAAAATTGAGCTTAACTGCATTATTTTGACCAGTAATAAGGAAAAAGGATAACCCTAATTTTGTTCTGTTCGCAACAAAAATGATATGTTTTCGGTGTCTCCTTATATAAACTAAATTGTTAATGAGGTTTCTCAATTGTGCTGGTGCTGATGAATGAGGTTTCGGGATGGTGAACATTGAACATATTGTGTGTGTTTTGGTTTGTAAGCTTAATTTTTAGGGTTTGCAATTGTGATCTTAACCTTGCCAACCATATTCTGCAAGCTTATTTACGGTTGTACAAAATTTAAATCTAGGGTATCGCCAATCTTAAGTGACCATGCGTCTAATTTTCAATGTTGAAATTTTTCTACTTAATTTGTAGGCATGTTTGGAAGTCCAACTATTTAAAAATTTTCTAAACTTTTTACAAACTTTTACCAACTTTGGGCCATTCTTGTTTTTCGTGTGTTTATTTTAAAACTCTAGATTTTATAAACTTTTTCTAACTTTTACAAACTTTTGTTATTTGTTAACTTTTACTAATTTTTGTCAGCTTTTGTCAACTTTCTAACAATGGTTCAAAACTATTCGAATGGGTAGGTGAGACCTCATTTGAATGGGTTATGCCTGAAAATTTTAGTTTGCCTTCCGAACACAAAAAAATGATTGAAGCATCCAACTTTTTCTAACTTTGTCCTCCAAATGCCATTTTTGTACTTTGTATTGAATTCTAGAAAGAAATGAGCGAGTTATAGCAAAATTCAAGTTTCAGATCGTTTTTAAATGAAATTAAAATTTGTTTAATTAAAAAAATCTAAATTTTATTTTACGTCCTTGTTCTTTCCCCTAGCAATGAAATTGGTCACATCAGTCTTGTTCCTGAATGTTGTCGCATGCATCATGAATCTGTCTTTGGTTTAACCCATTGAAAATTTGTTGATTTAGATTTCGGAACCACAGACCTATACGTCACATAAATTTTGTTGATGAATGAGATTTAAGGCATTTTGATCTACTTTAATATGAAAAAGATAAGCTGCATCATAGATATTAAGTTTAGTGTCTGAAGACTTCATAAACTGCACATCAAGCTTATTAACTGAGTTTTCTCCCACCATTCTTAAATGTTTTACTGTTTTTCAAAGTCTGATTGGTATCACCACTAGTGTTATTGCCATATTTATTTTGTTCATGCTAAAGGATTAAGAGACTGGGCTACTATCTGTCATGATAAAACTTATGTGCCAAACCACCTTTTGTGTGACATTCCACATATACAAACAACATTGTAAATCATGCAAAATACGTGGAGAATGTAATTCTGACAACCTTTTTTCTTTTCTTTTCTTTTCTTTCCTTTCCCCCCCCCCCTGTTTGGTTAGGACGTAAGACCTCCTGAAAGTACTCTTGAATCTGCCCTACTGCAATTTGTTCCTAGCATTCGTTCTGGTAGCCATGCAGATATTGGACCACGAAGGTATATGGAGGATGAGCACATAAGGATAGACGATTTATCTGCACACTTAGGTTCACTTTTCAGTTTTCCCAAGCCAACTGCCTTCTATGGGGTGAGTAGTAGTGAGGCTTAAAATTTCTACAGCCTTACATCCCATGGTGAAAATTTTTATTTACTGAATGAGATCAACTCTGTCTCTGGGCACAGGTGTTTGATGGTCATGGTGGACCAGAAGCTGCAGCTTATGTTAGAAAAAATGTGATCAGATTCTTCTTTGAAGATGCCAAATTCCCTGAAACATCTAGTGTTGACGATGCCTTCCTTGTTGAGGTTGAGAACTCTCTCCGGAAATCATTTCTTTTGGCAGATCTGGCATTGGGTGATGATTGTACTGTGAACAGTTCTTCGGGGACAACAGCCCTGACAGCTCTAATATTAGGAAGGTGAGTTCATGCTCTGGATCCAGTTTTGTTCACCTTATTTATGTCTATGCTGCTATTTATCACTGGATTGTTGGTTTCTAACATGATGAAGTTAGTCAAACGTTGCCTCATCCTTATTTAGGATTAGATCAATTCGTTCTATGAATGCACAGCCTAGGATGTAGATATTGGCTTCTTTTTTTTTTTTTTTTTCCTCTCTTTATGTCCGAAAGAAAGTTGAGGTAAGTTATGAGAATGTTGTTTAAGATGGTTTGGTTATATAACTAACTAATGTAGACTTAGCTAGAGATGCATCGGTAATAAAGAATGAGTGAATCCAAGTAGAAATGGTAAATATGACAAAATTTTTACTTAATTTTAATTATCTAAAAAGTGGAAGAATGACCAAATTTCATGTAAATTCACATAAAGTATGATCCATGTAAAAAATGTATGGAGGAAAAAAGTTCATGTAGTTGAGACCGACTCTTGAGTTGAATTGTGGCAGTGAAATGAATTGCAATCTTAATATGGGCCTGTAGTACTCGTTGTAGCTAGGATTATTACTCACAGTCACTGATCATTCTACTGTTCGGAAAATTTTATAGTGGAAGTCACATAGGTGTAATGGATTGAAAATGGGGTGAAAGTGTAGAGAAAATGTGATAAATTTCTTTTATAATTTTCTCTTCCATTTCCCTCCAAGCCCAACGAGGGGAAAAAGTTTTTATTTTCACTTGTTTTCCACTTCCCTTCTCCTCAAACCAAACAGTGTTAGGCTTTGTTGAGTTGAGTTTGTCTACGTTGTCACTTCCACTGTAAGTGGTTATATATCTGTCATTTTGTTACAATTTACTTCTTCTGCCCCGTTTGGAGCCTTAAATTTCTTCCAAAAAAACTAAAAGCTGACACGCACAGTGAATAATGGGCGTTTGGAGTGGAATTTATTTTTTGTCTCAAATAGTGCCAAAATCCGTTGGAACGCATATGTTCCAGTGTTCCAACGGATTTTGACAGAATTTTTAAAAAAATTGTACTGACATTTATACCGAAGAGTTTTACAAAACTCGAAAATTTTTAATATTCTACACTAATATTTTCTCACGTATCATTTTATATAATTTTTAACAATTTTATATTAAATCAATCATAATTATTCAACCATCATTTCAAAACAACTTTTTACATTTCAAATTTCCAAAATTTTCACTTTTGGTTTCTTTGGATTTTTTTTGAAATCTGTTGGGGGCTCCAAACGGGCACTTAGTGCACTCCCATTGCCTTTCTGTATACGGTCAGGTGTATAACTGGATTCATTTATTGATCACTAAATTTGGGGGTATGCTTAAATTGCTAGATGGTCAGCAATGCATGAAGGGTAGTTAGGAATTTTGCTCTCTCTGTGGTGCGGGGAAGCAAACCAACAATATGTAAATTGCAGCAGAATTTATCAGCCTGTATTAATGTTTACAATATTGCAGTCTTTATGCATCTTTTGGACAGTGATTGATCTTGGACTCTTTTATTTCAGGCTTTTAATGGTTGCCAATGCGGGAGACTGTCGAGCAGTTCTCTGCAGGAAAGGTGAGGCAATTGATATGTCTCAAGACCACAGACCAAGTTATGCATCAGAACGGAGACGTGTTGAAGCATTGGGTGGGTCTATCGATGATGGTTATCTTAATGGTGTTTTATCCGTTACACGGGCTTTGGGGGATTGGGACATGAAATTTCCCCGAGGCTCAGCCTCACCACTCACTGCAGAGCCAGAATTTCGCCAGGTGTTTCTCACAGAGGATGATGAATTCCTTATCATTGGGTGTGATGGAATTTGGGATGTAATGTCAAGCCAGCAAGCAGTTAGCCTAGTGCGCAGGGGGTTGCGGCGCCATGATGACCCCGAGCAATGCGCCAGGGACCTTGTCATGGAGGCCTTGCGTCTCAACACATTTGACAATCTCACTGTTATAGTTGTTTGTTTCTCTTCCCTCGACCATAGGGAACAATCTCCTCCACGACAACGGAGATTGAAGTACTGCTGCCTATCTGCGGAGGCCCTGAACAGCTTAAGAATCTCATTGGGTGGCAGTGGTAGTCCTTGAATATTCATGTGTTTGATTTACTCTGAATAATGGCATCTCTTCCTGTCGAATTGGGGTATTTAAGCTGGCTCTGGCTGTTTCAGATAGACACTGTTACAGGAGAAAAGCAGCTAGCAGTTTTCTAGGGGTTCGTCTCAGCTGTTCTAGGATGGGCTGAGGTTCATGTACATAATTATTGACAGGTGGATACGGTGATTAGAGATTAAAAAAAAAAAAAAAATCAGTACTCGTTATATGATTGTTTCAGCTAATAGTAAAGCCGGATTTGTGCTTTACACCACTGATAGAATTGACTGGCTTGTGTATTCAACATTTATTTTTTAACCAAATAAAATACATTTTTGTATATTTTTCTTATTATTATGTTTTCTGCCTGCCATGTTGTGCATTCTTGGTCGTGGACCTTTATCTTGTTGGCTCACCTGTTTAAAATGGGGGTTTTGGTGCAAATTACAATATGGGCTGTCTAAAGTTGCAAAAAAATACTAAAAAATGATAAAAAATTATTTACTGTTTATCTTATTATAAGAATTACGAATTCATAAATTATTTTACTTTTTTTTTTATTTTATTTCATTTTTTATCACTCCAAACACACACACTTATAGTTGCATAACTTCCAAACTTCGGCCTAGTCGTTGAGCATTTTATGTTACTTGACCTACTCGGCTTTCTTAATAAGGTAAAAGAAAGTAAAGGCCAAGCTTTTCACCTCCCTGGAGCAAGCGATTGTTAACCGGTTAAAGATTGGCCCAGGCTTCACAACATTGACTTCTTGAATGGTTCATCTGTTTCGTTTCTTTCATATGGGCTCTTATCCTTGCTTTGATGTCTACATAATTGCAAAACCATTATGAACGAACAGACACAAACAACACTGTAAATGAGATTAGAAATAGCACAACTTCAATGGATGAAAAACTTGGAGATTTCTTGGTTCCTCGTTTTTCAGCATAACGGTTTAATTATAATTACAATTGAAGGAGACTTTCTTGCTTCAAAAGAATATTTTACACCAATTATATTTTGGCGGAGGTCATCAGTTTCACATTCATGATTTACACATCATCTGCCGCTTGAATCCGTGGAGTAGCTTTTTGCAAACTTTGCAAATCTTTCTAAACCGCGTACAAGTAAGCTCTCAAGAAAAGGTTGAAGCGCCTGGCAAAGTTAACATAAAAAGATAATTTTTAGCATATCAAGTGTCTTTTGGGTTCATGCCCCACTCCCATTTATTGTATTATGATGAGTCACTACTTTTTAGTTTCCTTTATTTTCAGTAGCTTTCATTTTTGTAATTTGATGAGTCAATACACTTTCATTTCTTTTATTTATTTATTTTTTCCTATGCTTTTATTAGAGGTAAAGTTTAGGTCCTCCTCTTTCTTGTATTATTTTTTAAAATTAATAAACGGACAAGGGTTTGCAATGGAAAATGGAAAACAAAAGGTTCAAATCTCAATTCAAATCCCTTGATGATGTAAACGAAGTAAAAGAAACTTAATGATCCCTGCCATCCTAGGAACTAAATGCCTTACCTTTGGCCCTATTTAGAGTAACTGATTTAACATGCCATTTGTTAATTTAAAGCAACAACTTCTAAATCTGAGTTTGAATTCTTACTGATGCCACTGGGACCAAGAGTTGAGGAACTTCATATGAAATGGTTAGCTGAAACGGAGAAATTAAATGGGATGATCAGCTAAACTTGAAGCACCCAAGTAAAAGAGAAAAAGGAATAAAGTAATATTTGTTCACTATCTTTTTTTTTTTTGGTTCCCCCCTCGCTACCACATGTGGAATAAATGAGACCAAACAGAGAAATTCAAAACGGGACACATTTTCCATCTCATTCAACTAATGCTCCTTATTTTAAGTCAATCTACAGATGAACAAGAACAAAGGCAACATAGTGGACATCTTCAACTAAATTAAGGTGAACTCCTAAGTAGTAGTCACATCATTACCTGTGCCATTCGATGGATCAAACAGCGGGCAATGAAAATACTGACGATGGGAAAGGAAGGGAGGGTGGGTCACTAAAGGAGTAAACAACTACAAAATGCCAAATGGAATATTATTTAAAACAGCCTCACCTCCACAGCACATGATGAGGGACCCTTGGGGAAAAATCTTACAGCTCCTCTGCCACATGAGAAAGAAGTCTCTCAAGATTCTGATATTAGCACATACAGAAAAAGACAGTTGCACACGCACACACACACACGTCAACTCCATGCCTGTATATGTTGTACATTCTGTTATTAAATCAGAAAACACACAAGCATAAAGATATTGTACAAAGTGATTGATAGAAAAATTTAAGAGCAAAGGATAATAAAGGTTTCATTGACAAGTACATCAGTGTTAACTTTCCCATGTACAGGCAAAATCAAAGCATTAATGCATACATCCAAACAATCAAAAAGGTATAAAAGGCACGCTTTATGTCGTTCTAAGATGCAATTTTCTTTTACTTCTGTATTAAATTTATCTTCTTTTACCTATTGGGAAGACCTTCAAGCGATCTCCAGTGGATTTTCTGATTTCGAATGGGCTGCAAAGAATGAACAAAAATGAAAAACTTCAACTGGAACCTCGCAAAATGAATCTAAGATAATAGAAGAAAGGGTGTTTGAGAAGTTGTAGAGGAAAAAAGTAGATCTAGTCATCCTTACCTGCATATTTCGAGCAAGCCAGGAGTACTCAATATCACGGCCAAATGCTTTATACTTTAGTGACCATCTTGACAGGTCAGGTTTATCTTCCAAAATCTGTAAAATACGATTATTTATCAAGTTCCCATAGATGGATAAAACTGTAGCCAACAGAGAGTTGATTCTCGGTGGCCTCAATAAGACTTGAACTCCGGGAACATAATTAAGTTTTGGGAGGCATTGACCAAACCTCGTACAAATGGGCATAGAAAGTATAGCCCATGTAGTTCTTAGTTCTACCAATACCTAATGACATACACCTCATTAGCATGTAAGGTTCCCTTTGAAAGCAATTGTCCAAAAAACAACCAGCAACCTTTGTGAGAGCAGGTTCCAGAATGGATAATTCAGGGACTATGAACTAAAAAGACAGAATATGAGATAATCTGGAAGACAATAAGAAGTATTAATTTTATGTTCAATTAGAGAACAATAAGCGGTATTAGAAAATTAAACCAGTGAGAAAAATGAGAAAATTGAAAAGTAAAGAAATTTTGGAACATGACCCCTTGTATACCTTCCTCTAAGTTTTCACATTAAAAATAAGAAAGTGTGTATATACACACAAACCCCTGCACAACTGAGATCCACTAGAAGTTTTACTCTACATTCAAGGTAGTGTCATCAGAACCAGGCTGAAGCAGGAACTGGACACTGAACCAATCGGATTTGATTATTTTAGCCTTTGAACCAAAAAAAAAAAAAAAAAGGCAGATTTTTTAAAAATAACCGTTGAGCCAGCGGGTTTAAGAGAACTGACCAGTTTTTGTAAAGTACAATAAATGACCTTTTTGTCTAAAATTAAGAATTTATTATTATTTTAAATTAGAATAACATCCTTTGTGGTGTTTTAATATTATAATCAAATTCTTAAAATTTAAATATAAAATAATGAAATTTAATTATTAATTAACTAAAAAATAGATTAAGCACTAAATACGTGTTGAACCACTCATATATGCAACAATAATTGTTTAACATACACATCAAAAGTTAGTTCTTTTTTTCATTAATTCATTAACAATATTTTTTTCTATTTTTTATTTTCACAAATTTAGAATCACATTATTAGTAAGTTGCACATTCATGGTCAATTGCCTGATTCATGTTATGATGACTTAAGCATTAAAAATTAAAGAATATAAATATAAAATCTCAAACTTAAATTTAACGTGAGTGCTTTATTATACAAAATTTATATTTTTGGATAAGAAAATTTTATAATTCTACAAAGAATTTAGCTTGAAGTTGTACGCAAGAATTTAGAATTTTATGTTGCTCTAAATTTCTTCTCCTCTCTCTTAGCTTAATTTCTTATTGTTCTTTATTTTAACTATTACTTGTTCCGCATCAGTTTGGTTCTAATGACTATGATACAAGGGTATTCAAAGAAATTAGTTTAGTAATTGGTATAGCAGAGAGTTACACCAAAAGAGACAGAGCAATACACGTAATAAATGCAGTTCCTGATCACCTTAACAGAAGAAATGAAGGGCATCCAGCGGGGAATGGCTTCACGATCAGAATAACAGTTATAAGCAACTGAAGTAGGCACGTCAATGTCCATCTTAACCCTGCATTAGTCAAGGAACAAAAAATCAATTCTTTTTCTACAAAACAACCAAAAGTTTTTGTTCAAAAATGAGACATTGGTCGAATAATATTCCTAGCCTTTACATGAAAAGACAGAAAGAAAGAGCATTCCAAAATATAAACCAAAATAATAAGTTGTCTATTTAAGTTATTATTGTGTTTTCATACATTTAAATAAACTCAACTCAATTTAGCCTTTCCCAACTAAATAAGATTATCTACATGGAACCTTTTTCTCTATTTCAAGGCGTTAACTTACGAAGTTAGTCAACTCTGCCACACATTAAACTTAGTATTCTCATCTCGACTGAATTTATTTTATTAACATGTTTTTTCCCCAATGCTCATGACCATATAACATAGTAAGTTTACTGCTATCCCACAAAACTTTCCTTTTTAAAACACATGATGCATTCCTCCATTTGATCCAACCTATTTTTAATTCTCGTAAAATTCCCACCAAACTCTCCCTGAGCTTGTGCAGTAGACTCTAAATATTGAAATTGACCACTTTTAAGTATTTCTTGAACTTCAGTGCTAACTATTTTGTCATTTTATATTGATCACTACTAAATTTGCATTCAGTATGTTTAGTTTTAGTCATACTTATAACTCATCATATTTTCGTATCACTTTCAAAACCTTCCTTTATTATTATTATTATTATTATTTTTTTCCAGACGTAACCGAAAGTGAAAATTTGATCCTTTGAATTAGTCCACACGGTTTAGTATTAACAAAGAAAACTTAAACGAGAAACCAGAAACAAATGGATTTAAACAGGTAGGACTATCATCAGCTAAATTAAGCATCATAGCTACCAGCAAAAAAGAGAAGTAAGTTAACCAAACAGCAATAATTTGGAGCAACATCATTTAGCTTAAAACATTTAATAAAACAAATTATTTCTCAAGAAATGCAATTGAAGTGGGTCTTAAATATCCAATTGAATGATGATTTGAATCAATTAATAATAAACCCAGGCCAGGTAACAATATTGTGGGAAAATAGTTCAATAATGCAAATTCGAGTTTGGCTATTTGAAGAGTCGGCCAAGACTGGGAAAAGGGAACTCAGATTTGAAGTTCCACACAAAAGCATTTCAAGATGCAGTAAAATGAACAAAAGAAAGTGGGAAGGAACAAATAAAGAAAGGAAAGAGAGAGAAAGAGAGTTATATACTTGCAATCCTGCCATTCCATCACAGGGGAAAGGGGTTTGAAGGCTGGCGTAAGGATTGAAGTCCTCTTCTTGCGGGTGGATTTGGAATATGGGTATCTAAGGAAGATGTTGCTGGCGGCTGATGATGAGCGTCTGGAACTGAGAACCGCGGGATCATCAAAGGAGAAGGTGGGGTCTCTGCGTCTTCTGAAGAGGTGATCTGGAGCAGAAAGAAAAATTGCCGTTGCAGTTGCACACATACTGGTTGGGTCCAAACCTCTTGAACCAAAAATCCAAGCTCGATGACGATGATGGATAGACCGTCGTGTGGACTGTGCCTCTGTGGAAACAGACACCTTTCAAGTGAAAGAAATCTCACCTCGATACCTACTTCACCTGGGCTTTCAGTTTCGGATTGTCACACACAATCACGTAACCAAACTGTGACGCGAACAATACCCAGACAAATAAAATCTTCCGTGTTCCATTATTGGTTCTCAAACAATTACTTTTGACGTCAAATGAGAAGTTCACCAATTTAAATTTACGATATTTTTAATTATTAGATTTATTTAATGATTAAGCTTAAATTTTTTTTTCTTAAATTTTGTCATTTCTCCTTCAATTCATATAGAAACACTCACTCTCTTTCTTTTTTTTTTTTTTTAATTTTTTTTTAAAAACTTTTACAAAAAATTTTAAGTTAATATTTTAAAAAATATGATAATATTTAAATAAATAAATAAAATAAATAAATACATATATATATATCCATGTATATAAATTATCTACATGTGCATATATTTTTTTATTGTTTAAATATGTAAGGTTTTTTATGGCAACTCCATACAAAATCTTAAATTAAATATGGCAAT
>JAVXUM010000012.1:467073-480958 GCA_035590655.1 Pouteria glomerata | reverse complement strand
GTATCCCACGTTTATCAGACCATATTGGACTCATGGACAGGTAACCCTTTTCAATATAATTGTTGATTTTATAAAAAAGGGTAAAAATAAATAAATAAAAGAGGAAGGATAATAGTGGTGGCCCAAGAAGCACAGACGCCAACTAAAGACATTGACATGACATGGATGTGCTGGCTTACTGATTTTTAAAAAATGCAAGACACTGATTTTTAAAAAATGCAAGACACAACATTGTAAGGACTTTTAAAAAATATACACGTATATTTTATTTATACATGCATATTTTATATGTCTTGCAAATGAATATTTTATTCAAGTATGATAGAAATAATGGAATATAAAACTAATTAAAATTAAAAACTATGTATTTCATAGCTTAAAAGTCAACAAATAAGTCACATAATAATTAAATTCCATAAAAATGACAGTGAATTATATTCCATAACTTAAAAATTAGCAAAAAAAGTTATAATTTTTTTTTTAAAGTGAGTCAGTGGCTTGTCTAGAACAAGTTTTTGAAATATCCAAAATGTGTTTAAACAAAAATCAGACACGACAAAAGGTTAGTTGGACATCTATTCAAGGCATGTCTATGTCTCTCATGAGTTCGATTAGCAGATGGTACCCTTGATGGTGAGTCTGTGCTACCTAAGTGATGGGTTTTGTTGGTTGCATAGCTAACCAACAATATGCACAGATTAGCCCCCTATCACAAGAAGGCAGATGGCCTGAGTGTATCTTTAGCTTGAGAGGCATAGATCCGCTGAATCAGCGATTTTAAAAAATGCAGGACACAAAATTGCAGTGACATTGCAAAAAAATATATATTTATATTTCTAGTTATTAATATTTTTTTGGTAAGTTTAGATATTAATATTTTATTCGAATAAAATAGAAATAATGCAATATAGCACTTGCTAAAATTAAAATCTATGTATTTCATAACTTAAAAGTCAACAGAGAAGTCACATGATAATTACATTCTTTCAAAATGATAGCTAACACATCATTTTAACAGAACTTTGTTTCATGAATTCATAAACTAAAAATGTCATTAGATTTTATCAAATCATCCAAATGTAAAATTAAAAAAAAGTCTAATATAAGTACAAAATGTGTTCCGACAAAAATATATATATTTTTAATAAAAAATCATACTCTGTAAAAAAATGGGTCTGACTCACAAACCACACCCTTGATTGTGAGTCTGTGGTACCTAGTCTTCGAGTGTGTTCTAACTGTTTTTGAAGGAAAAAAATAATAAAATCATTGGACATGCCATGTGGCTTGTGTGACACCTATTTCATTGGATATGGTGTGCACGAACATGTCTTTCAATTTGTCCAATATATGCCGTTTGGTTTAAAGTGTTCGTGCTTCATATGTGTAAGTTGCTGAGACTAGGGACCTTCATATCACATAGAATCTATGTTACATGGACTTAGGTACAGGTACATGTCTTGGTGTTAGGCATCCCAAAATTTTAAATTTAGGATATTGAGATATGTACCCAGAGGTTGAAATATTAGAAAATTTTCTCCTGGAAAAATTATAACTAATATTATGAATTATAGTTAGTTAATAAAAAATAAATTAATATATAAAACCTAATCAATATATAAGAATAATGCATCACAAAAAGTAAGTTTTATATATAAATATTCATAAATAAAATTTAGCTTCATATATACCCTATGAATTTTATCAATTAAAATGACACGTGACGATTTTTTATGTCACGTAATTTATCCATCTTATTCTGAAACTTTATTTTAATAAAGCTCATAGCTAAAAATGCAAATTCTGTAATTGCAATAAAATTGACGTTTTTTCATTTTGTGTGAGCTAACCATCTTTTGATTTTCCTTCTTCATTTTATTTTATTCTTTTTTTTGGTTTCTTAAATATTACTTAATGTTGGGCTGTTCATATGGGTTTAAAAAACATTTAGACTAAGAATATTTTTATGTGCTTAAATTTCTGGGGCCATTTAAATTTTGAACTTTTTCTCTTTTTAGGTTTTTGTTTTTGTTTTTTTTTTTCAATTAACCATAAGTGTTGGGTTGGATTGCATTTAGATGATAAAATTAGTTGGGCTTTCTATTTATGGACCAACCTCCCTAAAATTTATTTGTGTATTTAGTGATGGTGTTTTTTTGATTGAGATAAATCATTTTAAAAATATTAGGGGGGCTGAAAAATATTATAAAATGTTTTAGTCAAATTTACACATAGGGGTGGCATTTTCTTTTTTTTTTTTTTTCTGTTTTGGGGTTGTTGGGGAGGGGGGGGCAATAGGCCCAAGCTAGCTTCATTCTTGAATCGAAAAGTTCATGTATCACTGTGTAAATGCTTATCTTCTTTTAGGTTAACTTTCTTCCTCTTGAATCCTTTCTTTCATTTTAGTGGAGTCTTTGTTTAACTGGTTTTTCGTGTCTCTTTGGACATCTTGCAGCAAAAGTGAATATGTAAGGTGCTTGCATTTTGCACGTGAAGATACCCTTTATGTTGCCACAAACAATGGTTACCTGTACCATGCTAACCTGTCCAATATGGGGGATGTGGAATGGACCAAACTTGTCCAGGTCAGTGAAGCAGCACCAATTGTTTGTATGGACTTGTTGTCCAGAAGCTCAACCAATAACATTCTTGAAGATTGGGTTGCTGTTGGAGATGGTAAAGGGCGCATGACGATTGTAAGCATTGTTGGTGATGTTCATACTCCTAAAGTGGGCGTCACTTCTACTTGGTCAGCTGGAGCAGAGCGACAACTCTTGGGAACTTATTGGTGCAAATCACTGGGTAGTAGGTGAATGGGCATTACTCACCTTCAAGTTATAATTATGCTTAAACAAGTACGTCTTTGTTGCTTGCAGGGGGAGGGGATCTAGACTACCCCCTCAACTGCTGTTATTTTGGTTCTAATATTATCACTGATTGTATCATAACTTACACAATACTCATGTGTGTTTGTTATGCTGAAGGCCCAAGAAATTTGTTATGCTGAAGGCCCAAGAAATCCTTGTAACATAGCTATTATGTGACTGATCTTCCTGCTCAATGAAATCTTGATGTGATTCAGTGGGAAGTTACCTAATATGTATTTTCAGTGTTTCACCACCATAACTGTGGTTGATTAGTCAGTGTTGATCAGCATCCGACCACTCTTTATTAGGTTCATGGAAGCTGATAAATTTTTGTTGTTTCTCTTCTGTAGGTTCATCTTTACTACTGATCCTAGAGGAGCATTGAGGTTATGGAGGTTAGGTGACCTTTTACAATCTGTTTCTCACATTTCCATGAAAAGTTGTAGTGTATCTCTAATAGCAGAGTTCATATCATGCTTTGGGATACGGATAATGTGTTTGGATGCGTCATTTGAGGAAGAGGTATATGTTCTTTTTTCTTCTTTCTACTGGCTTTGTTTAAGTGAAGATTGCATGATGTTTGGTTTTTTAGCTGCTTCTTTAGTGTGAAATTTGCAGACTGTGGTCACGTTACATCAAATAAAGTAACCCAATCCAACTAATTGAGACCAGCCCTCCTTAATTGGACAATTCTATGCAAAATTATGTACTGATTTTATATTTAAATTATTTTCATATATGATTTCTTCTTCTTCATATGTCTAGATTTCTTATCCAAGAATTAAATAAAATTATATTATAATAAAAGGTACTAATATAGCACAGTTTGATACAATGTGAAAAGGAAATTATCATTCAGGATTTTGACATCTCACAACAAGGCTGTGTTTGAAATGGAGAGAATAGGGAGAGAGGAAAAGAGAATGATTTTCCCCCTCTCCCCTCTGTTAGATTCTCATTTTTTATAGAAGGGCAAATAAAGGAAAGTAGAAGGGGAAATTTACTTTTCTTCTTATTTTCTTGTTACTTCAGTTTCTCTTTCTACCTTGTTAGCTATATATTAGACCTTTTTCTTTTGGGAATCGTTTTCTTATTTTCTCCTTTTTATTTTGCAAAACCAAACTAGAGAAAGAAAATATTTTCTCCATAATTTCTCCCCCTTCCACTCATTTTCGTTTCCTCTTCTTTTGTCTTTCCCTTCCCCAGGTTCTAAACGAAGCCTAAGATCAATTCACCGACATAATGAGATACATAAAAAATTTAATTGGTTTGATTATGTTTTACTGCTGAATGCTGTCTACGTTTTGCTCTCTCTTCTTCTTATTCAAAATTTTGTAGTAGCTTTTAAGAGCAATTATGCAGGAGAGCCACCAAAATTAAGAGAACTATTCTGTTTGTTGAAAGCAGTGCTATGACATCTGAAAAGAGAGAACGAGATGGATACACTGCTAAAGGGCTCTGGTCTGCAGATTGGCTTAGTAAAATCTAGGAAAAGAGAAAATTGATTATTACACTTTGAGGACCTTTTTTTTTTTTTTTTTGGTTATTTGTGAAACCATGATAGCTAAAATCCTATCAATCAAAACAGTTTTTTCTCAATTTGTTATCCTAATAATATAGGACATAAAAAAGACAAAAAAGCCTTTAACGGTAGCAGCTTCTGTTGCTTGAACACCACTGCTATGGTACTTTGCATGATGTCTGCTGCTAGGATCAGATCTAGGTGGTGGCGGTTCCCCCAAGCTCCGGAAAATCCATAGATGTCTAGTGTAATTTTAGTAAAAATTTTGAATACCTCGTAAGGATCGCACCCTCAAAATTTTTTTTCAGAACTCCAAATAACCCCCCTCATTCATAATTTTTCAATCTTGCTCCCCCAAATATTAAACCCTGGATCCATCCCTGTACTGCTGCTGCATCAAAGTAGAAGAAGGGAAATAATGTTTTATGAGATTCTAGAGGATGAGACTCCTTCAACCAAAGTTGTAACTCAAGTGACATTATGGATTGAGCACAGCGCATTAAATGTCGAAAATTTTGTTTACGCGATATCTAGAGGTTGATTGATATTTTTTCGGGCTTCAAGCTTAAAACTGAATTGTGGACATTGATGTTATTGCTTACTGAGTCTTGTAGTTATTTTTTCAGGTGCTTGTTTGTGGAGATCTCCGTGGTAATTTGGTGTTATTTCCTCTGTTAAGGGACTTCGTGTTGGGAACACCTGTGGTATCAGAACTGAAAATAGATACTTTAAATCATTTCAAAGGGGCACATGGTATATCAAGTGTTTGCAGCATTTCAGTAGCTAGCTTCAGTTCCAGTCAAGTTGAAATCCATTCGGTATGACCGAAGTGCAACCTTCATCCATGAAAAGCTGCAAATCTTGCCTTTTCTATTTTTTGGCCTTTTATTCTTTATTTTGTGTAAAGGAGCAATGAAGAAGGCAGTTGCTTTAATTAATTGCTTAAACATCCTCAGCACATTTTGCCTTCTTCTTCTTCTTCCTCCTCCTCTTCCTCCTCGTCCGAGGAGAAACAGGAAATGCTTTGTCCATGATACAGAGCTCTGAATCTAAAATAATTCAGGAGCATTAGATGGTAGTGTATGCTGTTGTGTTGAGTTCATATGTTCTTTTTCTATTTCATTTTTTGTCAGACCGGAGGAGATGGATGCATATGCTATTTGGAATATGACAGAGAACGACAAAGTTTGGAATTTTTAGGGATGAAACAAGTGAAAGAATTGAGTTTGGTACGATGTGTGTCTAATTCCACCTATTCTAATGATTTTTTGACAAGTAGCAGCTATGCAATAGGTTTTTTGTCAACAAACTTCGTGATATGGAACCTAATGACTGAGGCAAAGGTACTTTTCATCTCTCAGTTTCTTCCAATTCATCCATAATTCCATGTACTGCATGCTTGAATTTCATATTATTAGGGCAGGTTGTCCAAGTTCCATGTGGTGGATGGCGGCGTCCCTATTCTTATTATCTTGGTGATGTACCAGAGTTGAAGAACTGCTTTGCATTTGTCAAGGTTGGCTTCTTTCCCTGTTTCATTTTTTCCTTGAGAAATTTTGAAAATACATCATTAATACTCCGATTATGTGTCTCCACTATTTTTAACACGTCGCGCACATGCAGAGGCTGGAACGGCTACAAATGGTCCTACTTTAGGATGATTAATAATTATCTTGCTGCCTTTAGATACGAGGATCATACCATCAGGTCCAATAAGAGCAATTAATATGTGATGTTGAACTGTAACTGCAACTTTTCTTAAGTTCTTGGTTGGAGGGAAGGGTTTGGTGTATTGAGACATTTTCAATCTGACTTGAGATTGATAGGGTGCTTCGTTAGGCTGTTTTTCTGTATCCACGATCCTGGGTGTTCTATTTTGAATAAGATTCCCAAGAAGTCATACGATGTATCAATTGGGCATTGTTCTTAGCTTGTTTCTTGTCCTATATTTACTTGCAAATCATTTGAAATTTGTCATTGATTCAGAAATAGCTTGCCCACTATAATTTGCTATTACAGTTTTTTGCCTTTGCACATACTACTCTAATTTTCTATTTACTATTAAGTATTACAGTGTCAAATAAAAAGGGTAGACTTTAGCTGCAGTTTAAAAATGTTATATGCTGAAGAGGGCTTTCTCAGAAATAACACTTTAAATCTATAGCTAAAATGCTATTGTGTTAGCTCCATTTTCTCTAAGCTCTATTATGTTTGTGTCCAGCAAAATAAGCAGGAGATATTTTGGATACTGACCAAGATCTTTGCATTTGATTGTTGATCAAGAATTTGTTGTTGCAGTATGCCTCATTATCTTCAATCACATTCTGCATAAATAATTACTTTCTTTCTTTTTAGGATGAGATGATTTATATTAGTAGTTATTGGGTATCAGACGGCAAGAGGAAGATATATCCACAGAATCTGCATTTGCAGTTCCATGGGAGAGAGATGCATACCATATTCTTTATTTCTGATGATTCATATTCTGGTTCAAAGGAAGTTCTTTTTTCTGAATCCTCTTGGGTTGCAACTGGGTGTGAAGATGGAACTGTAAGGTTGACTAGGTATGCAATTGGTAGAAATCGGACTCAAGCATTGGTTCAAGAGCTTTTTTTTTTCCCTATCCTTAATTTTATACTACATCACTGGATTTGTTTGAGCTTTGTTTAAAACGAGGATTACTGGCCTCAGTCTGATGGTATGTGCACACTGCGTGTACATTTAAGTATCAATACGCTTGATGAGCCCTCATCACCTCAAAATAGGAACAATAATATTATTAATTTATTGATCTTCTTCCTCCTCTTCTTCTTCTTCTTCTTCTTCTTCTTCTTCTTCTTCTTCTTATTATTATTATTATTATTAGTTCAATATATATGTGGCAGTTGCCATGATTCTGGTTGATATACTGATGATGATTCAGGTATGATCCAAGTGTCAAGGAGTGGTCTGCATCAAAACTGCTTGGGGAACATGTTGGAGGATCAGCTGTGAGATCTATCTGCTTTGTGTCAAAGATATATGAAATTGCAGAGAATGCAACCAACCCCAGTGGAATAAATAGAAAAAACGCTAGCTTGGAGGATGGAGAAAATCCTTGCTTATTAATTTCTGTTGGAGCTAAGCGAGTTCTAACTTGTTGGAAACAAAAGAACAGAATAACAAAATTCAAGGAAGAAGCTGGTAGGTCTGGACCAGATGATGGAACTAGCAGTGACTCTTCATCAGGAGCGTTGCCATCAATGCCGTTCCAGTGGCTTTCCACTGACATCCCAACTAAGTGTTGTAGCACCTGCGAAATAAGGGAGAAAACTAAAACAGGAACTGCTGAGACTGTTGTGAGCTCTGATGCATCATATCTAATGTCTTTTCCCGAGAATAGGAAGACTGAATCAAAAGGCTTCCATGGAGATAAACACGAAAATGACTGCAGATACCTGGCTGTTACTGCTTTTATGGTTAAAGTTGCTAATTCCAGGTGGGGTGTGATAACATTGACCTGCTGTGCTCTCTCAATTTTTATTCTAAATAAATATCCAATTCCATCTTGGATAATATTATTGCCTTAATATGATCCCTTACAGGTTAACCGTCTGTTTCGTTGTTGTTGCTTGTTCAGATGCCACCCTTACATTACGAGCTCTCTTATTACCCTATAGGCTCTGGTATATTCCTAAAGCCACCTTCTTTTGGTTTACGCATATTTCTTGTCATTTTTAATACTTGCCCTTACTTTTTCTTTGCTTTTATCATTGAAGGTTTGACGTTGCATCATTGGTTCCCCTGTCATCACCCATTTTGGCATTGCAGCATGTCATTGTTCCTGTAGGTTTGTCTTCTGAAGCTCAGTCTGCTGGTTATACTCCTGTTAATCAACCACTTGATCTAATTATTGCAGAATTCGCTTCTTTTGAATGTTATTGCAATTTGAATATAACTAATATGTAACACCTATCCCACCAAAAGATTCTTGGCACCGGGTGGCAGGATCCAGGTTTGAGAAATTTAATTAATTAGTGAAGTTAAAGCTTGAAATAAATGCTTGCAGTTGCAGAGCGAATTTTTCTTCTTCTTCTTCTTCTTTTTCTTTTTCTTTTTCTTTTTTTTTTTTTTAATTTTACTGTATTTTAACTGAACTTCATACAATTCTGCACACACTTTTTCGATTCATGATTTGCATCTTACTTACCCTTGTAGTGCTTTAAAGTTTTAAAACCCAATGGGACGGTTTTAATTTTAGTGTTTACAACAGTTTACGGCACTTCTCAATGTATTCTTTTCCTACTATTGAATATCCATTTTTGTTGAGGTGGTGAACTACCCTCTTGAACTCCTAGAATACGGAGTTGCCGGGCACAGATCAAACTGCTGTTGCAGCATTTGCAGATAACATGCATGTTTGTCTGTTTGTATTAAAAAGAATCTTTTCAATGTCCTCGTACGAAGAATTCTGAATTTGGGTATCCTGATGTCATATTTGTTATTACTCTTTTTTTTTTTTCTGCTTTTGCTCTTTATTAACACTTGTTTGAAAACTTGATTCACAGATGATATTCAAACTGGAAGCGTGTTTCTTGTAATTAGTGGATCTACTGATGGGAGTATTACCTTTTGGGATCTGACCAAAAATGTTGAAAATTTTATCCGGTCAATTTCAGCTTTTCAGATAGAAAAGTCTATTGATAGTCAGAAAAGGCCGCGAACTGGAAGAGGGAGCCAAGGTGGAAGATGGTGGAAAGCATTAGGCAGAGGCATCTCTACTAAAAACTCAGGCGATAATTCAATCACAGCAAGAACCATTGAGGGAGGTGCCAAAAATATGCTAAATCAAACAGCGTATGAAACCCCATCAAATTTTACGGATTCTGTTAGAGATGCGACAGACCGTACTCAACCTACAAATGCTGCTCGCCTTGCAGAAGCGAAGACAGCTGATACTTCGTTGGAATTATGTAGAATATGGCCCTTACAAGTCTTGAATAATGTTCACCAATCTGGGGTCAATTGTCTCCATGTTTCAAGTATCCAAAATAGCAGATTTTCCAAGTTCGGCTATCTGTGCAATGTTTTAAGTGGCGGTGATGATCAAGCGCTTCATTGTCTTGGGTTTGATTTGCAAATGCTACCATTAAGCCATTGCTCTGAAAACAAGGACCAAAGCAATGGGGTCAATGAATCTGCAAGTATGAATAACTTCATTCATGATGGTCAGGACCAAAACTACACTATCAGATTTTTATATCAGGATAAAGTCACCTCAGCTCACAGTTCTGCGGTAAAAGGTACAGCATTGAATGCTTTACGATTGAGTTATCCACACTATTTGTCCGCTATTGTCCAGATCCATTTTTTGGAAAATTAGGACATTTCTAAAGGTGGTTGCTGTTCATATTTGATTTCTTGGTTTCCTTTATATATCTTTCTTCATCAAATAAGAAGTTATGAAGATGCCTTTTTTCTCTTCCATTTTTTGCTCGTATAATAACATCATCTTGATAAAGACTGTCATCATGCACAAAGATCTCAAAATGTTTTAATACTATTGTGTTTAAGCATATAAAATGCCCTTTTTATTTACAGTTTTGCTTATTGGGAGCAATTCAAGGGCAGGCCTATGCTTTTTAGTACTCTTAAGAAAGTTCTATCATGAAAAATTCTTGAAAACATTTTTATCCAAATGAAAATGAAGTTCGCTTTTATTTTTTGAAGGAATTTGGTCAGATGGGCATTGGGTGTTCTCAACTGGTCTTGATCAGCGCATAAGGTGTTGGCTTGTTGACAAGCATGGAAAACTAACCGAGCGTGCTTGTTTAATTATTAGTGTGCCAGAGCCAGAAGCATTGGATGCTAGGGCCTGTGGCAAGTAAGAAAATCATTTATTGTTCAACTCTTTCCTGACATTCCTTTTTCCAGTATTATTTCAGAATCAAAATCCCTGAAATTCATGCTGTTCATGTCTCATTCAGAGGCTGTTATCAAGTTGCGGTAGCTGGAAGAGGAATGCAAATGGTTGAGTTCTCCGCCAATGGCATGGATGGCAGGGACTGAACCAGCTTCTGATAATCTGGATTGCTGCTGGACTGGGGATATAGTAGAGATAAGGTCCTAGTTCTCTCTATTAGAATTTATTATTGAGACATTTGGGGGCAAATCATGTTGATGGATCACCATGGGAAGGCAGAGTTACTTCTGCCGTGGGGGGATGTGAGGTGGATTTTTAAAGTTCTGGTGTCCTAGAATCATCGTACTTAGATTGGAAGGTGAGGAGAGTATTAACATCCTTTTATGGTTGGTTAACCTCAAGGTGTATCTACCGTTTGCATCACCCATTGTGGTTCAGTGCTCAGACAGATTGAATGAAGGCTTTGAAATCCTTACAGGATTTGATATTTGTTATCCTTTCGTTGCTTCCCCCATGTTCTCTCTATCATCCTACCCACTTTAAGCACATCATAACGACAATATTTCATCTAAACTCGTTACTACTGGCTTGAGCCTTGAGTGTCTAGAGCTGTGTCGGTCTTTGAGTTGAGTTGATTGACAAGTGTTGTAAGATACACAAACTTATTTAAAGCTCCAGGTGTGTAATAAATTTCTTATTTGGACGTCAGGCCATATTTATTTGATCACATAAATTTACTGAGGTTTAATGGTACTTCATGATATACAAAGGGATAATAGAATTGATAGCCAGATCGTAAAGTTTGATCAGAATAAACTGACTTCATTTCCCTGGTGCACAGTAGCACGTGCCTTACCCGTGAATTTTTTGTTGACGGGCTGAGCAAGATGGCCATCAAGATTCTTCTCTAGAGGTCCAGTTCAGTTATAAATGCCTGGACAAAGAATCTGAACATGGAAGCCACCCGTTTATTTCTTTCACCTTAAGCTCTGCAAGTACCCTTCTCTGGATCATCCATTTAAACTGCGAGAGGGGACCCTTGCAATGAGCTAATACGTCATTTCTGGAGATTAAGCTCTCAGGGAAAACGCAACCTGCAGCCCCAGCCAAGCTCAACCTTGCATGATTAACTTCTCGGTCTCTCTTCGGAGCAAAATGTTTCGGGATTTGAAGAGGGAAGGTTAACATAACAATCTAATAATTCAGATGTACAGAGAGATTTAACGGAGGATATGGCTCTCAATAGATTTGATTGGTGTCGTTAAATCCATATAGCTGACAGGTGGGAAAATGTTTGGTTTGGTTTGGATTTATTTTAGAATGACAAGAATTATCTTGAATTGATGCAAATGGATTAAATATACAATTGCAATTATTTGACCGGTATAATTTTCTTTGTTCTTGTAAAAAATCTCAAAATGGTGGGTTTGGGGATATTGGATATGCCCAAGAGCCTAATCTTTAAAATGCCTTCTTACTTTCCAATATGGAGACACAAAAGAAGGAAATTATGGTATTTGGAGAGCACAAACCAACCAATGAATTCTTACAAAGCTATTTTGGTTATCATCGTGATAAATTATGAGTAACAGTATCAATTATTTATTTATTTTTTTCTTAAACACGTATACATATTTAAGTGACATAGATTTCCAAACATTCAAAAATTGTTCAATTTTAGAAAATATAAAAAATAAAAATAAAAATAATAGACATGTCCTGATTAAAAAAATGACACATAAATATATGTAATTAACGTTGATTTCTAAATATATATAAAGTGTCTGATTTAAGAAAATATTTACATATAACATGTGAATTTTTCAAGTATTCATAAATCCAATTTATAAATAAAAATAATAGACATACTATAGTGAAAAAAAAAAAAAAAAGAGAGACATTTGACTCCTACAAATGGTGAACACATCTGTCTCAAAGTGAAAATATAAAAATAATATAAATAAATTTAGTCTCCGCGTCGTAACAATTATAATTATAATGTTATCCTATTTAATCAATCTGGAATTGAAACTCAGCTCTAGTGAAAATAACATATTCTTAATTTATCAATATATTGTCTCAATTTCTTGCTCCCGCTCTCTTTAAAATTCAAGGAAGAAGCATCGAGGATTAATGTTGTATGAATGGTTTTGTATCCATAATACATGGCTACAACCAGGGCCCACAACAATAACGATACAAAGTAAACGCCACTCATCTCCATCGATGACATTAACAAGAAGGAATGCAACCCAATCCCAGCTGACACCGACCTCTGATCTGATCTTACCCCTCCCCTCCCACTAAGATTTTATGAACACCCTTCTGTTTCTTATACAAGTCAAAGCCCTGATTTATGCATGCTCAATTAAAAACAAGTACCAGACTCTCAAATGCATCCAAAGAAAGAATCGATCCTTTTGCCAACTTAAAAGTACTGATTGGTACCTAGAGATCTGAAAATTACATGCGAGCTCCCCTTATTTCAATCAAGACTTTGACTTGTATTGGTGATGTCATCTCATAATTACGTCACAACTCCCTCACTGCCCGTCAAGGGAATAAAATAAAAAAGAAAAAGACAAAGACAGCTTGCAATTAAAAAGTAGCAATGCCTTGAATTGTGTACATGTAATCGTTTAACTGCAGTGATAACATGTGCACTGCCTAAAGCTGAAAGACAGCATAAAATCACTGGAGCCGGATTGAAGATCCTTCCGGATCTTTCAGGATCATGTTTGTTTATTTTTCCTAGTTACGGTTAAAGATCTTTCAGGATCATTGAGTATGATATACATATATATATATATATTTAAGAAAAATGCAATCTTATATCAACACACGTAAGGGATGCTCTCTCTTTTCCCCAGAAGACGGCCTTTCTTCGCGCAGAGTAAAATCAAGCCACTTTAGTTTTTAACAGGACTTGACCCTCTCTGTTCAGCGAAATTGTTGGCCAAGTGGCCATTTGAGACAACCTGAGTCCCTCCTGCCTATGGACCAAAGAAGACCGCATAAGCAGAAACACCCCCCCCCCCCCCTTTTTTTTTTAAGCATTAGCTTCACATCAAGCATGATTTAATTAATTTACACAGCCTGTTTACTACCTATACATATACATGTCATAATTATTTCACATTTAATATATTAATTATTATTATATTTGACAAACACGACCTAAAACCGCTAATGTTTTCCGCTGTTACTCAAATGCACAAAACAATTGCAAAAAAATGATTAAAAGTAAAGTTTGCATACGGATACAAAAATTAGCCAAGTCATTTTTTTTACTCATATGGAAATTTTTATATTTTGAAGTATTTATTTTAATATGAATAACATGTCTAAAATTATTAAAAATTTTAATTTTAATAAAATAATCATATAAAATGAAAAGAAAAAGCTAAAAAAAATTAGAATTAATGGTTGCCCAACATCACCTTTGAAAAATCAAAGGTCTTGATTTTTTTGAAATCATCTAATGACTTTGATTTTACTTGATTAAAATAACAATGAATGGTCATGATTTAATAATTCTGATTTCGAAAAACTCAAAACTTTTGATTTTCACATTTCAAGGACTGAAGTAAAAAG
>JAVXUM010000012.1:429922-443009 GCA_035590655.1 Pouteria glomerata | reverse complement strand
TACGAAGCACTCTTAGCTGTATCTTCGAAGACTCTCCTGTTTCGTTCCTTCCATATCATCCATAATACACAAAAAGGTGTGTGTTATTTATTTTCTCGACAATGTGCGACTGGGAGAGTAACTGACACTACACTAAGATATGTGACAAAAATATCAAAGAACTAATTTAGTTTTATGCTTGCTGTATCAACTATGGAAGCTATTTTCCAAATAAAAATTTGCTTTAAGCCTTTATCTTTTCACCTTGGTCTACACCAAGGTTCCGCTCTAAGCTTTTATATTTTCACGTTCGTTATCGGATAGCTTATTAAACATATTCGAGGCAATATCTATTGGTGTATGTTGTTTGCAGAAGGTATTATATTGATAGAAGAAATTAAGTTAGAATTTTGGAGACACGGTTCCACAGTCTAGTGGTTTAAAGTAAGTAGGACTAAAATATAATATATACAAATTCAGTAAAATTAAAAATATGAACAAGGGTATAGTGAAAGTTGAGAATCAAGATGTGGAAAAAAGTGATCACTTCCCGTATTTTGGATCGATTATCCATGCAAATGGAGAGATTAAGAGAATATTATCTATAGAATTCGAGCTAGGTGGTTAAAATAGAAAAGTGTCTTGTGTATTTCATGTGATAAGAAAATACATATCGAGTTGAAAGAAAAAATTTATAGAACAATTATAAGACCAACTATGTTTTATAGTTTAGAGTGGTGGGCCCATAGTTACTGAGAACCCTCACATCCCCATGCCCCCCGCCCTCTGGAACTGCAATCTAGATTATCGCGACCCCAACAAAAAATTTAATCTATGAACTATAGTACAGATAAATGACAAGGAAAGAAAAAAGAGAATGTAGTAGTAGTTTATTTATTTATTGGAATATTGTATTAGTTTTATATTTTGTTTTATTTCATTTGCTTAGATATTTGGAATTTTAGAATTTTGACTATTTATTGAGATTATGTTATAAATTATGAGAATTACGTAGTATTTTACGTGTTTCTTCTAATTATCATTGAAACCATATGAACAGCCCATTCATAAATGAATTGTGATGTGAAAATAGCTCTTTAACTAAGCCTACCCCTCCATACAGCGTACTAAAGAAAATATCTAACCCAAACCTGCTTGTTTGCCAGTTTCGAGAAAAAACCAGGAGCAAATGCAGTGTACAATACGTATTCCTTGACACTGTATCTAAACATTTTTTTGATTATGGACATCACATCTAAAATTAAATTAGTACACACGTGGAATGTACCTGAGCTTCTCCACTTGAACTAGAAGGTGACTGAGCAGATGCTGAATCCGAATTTCCACTCGTCTGAGGAGGACTTGACTGCTGAGAGTCTTGTTGAACCCATGAAGGACATTCAACAGAAGCTGTCCCCAAATCCAATGGCACAGATGACCTCTCTAAATCTTCTATGCAGCCATCTGAATCAACATACACATCATTCAAATCAAAATTATTCAACCTACTTCTCCCAGCAGAACTGTCTCTGGCTTCTGAAAGAGCAGGAGGACTATCTTTGATTGAGAAAAGAGTTGTGGGGTTTTGAAAAGTTGTAGTTTGCATATCCTGAGCCCTTGCATCCTCCACATGCAGTCCTCTTTCTGGCACCTCAGATGTAGTTACTGAGAGATTTTGTTGAAGAGATCTTCGATCCACTTGAGGACTACTAGAAAACAAAGCCGAAACCATTTCTGAATTCCCAATAGAAGGTCCACCATTCAACAAATTCTGAGATTCCTGCAGGAGCCCGGATATGTTTTTATCCCCGTGGAGACCACCGTGGCTTGCAAGGCTTCTCAAAAGATGAGATAACATATCTTGATCATTTGTTTGGTTTGATCTATTGGCTGCAATTCATTAAAACAAAAATTAATTGACAGAACAAAGAATATCAAGCGTATAAAGCTTAAAGGTAAACAGATAATGATGAGAATAACATTTAAGCCAAAAACACAGTGACAAGGTCAAGTTTTTTCTCTCTCTCTCTCAAGGATTGGTAGCAAGATAGAAAACAAAGAAAAGAGGAGGTTCCTTACATTGACTACATAACTGCCTGGATTGGAATTCAAGAAACACAGACTTCAATATCATTGTAATTAGCCAACCAAGCACTACCATGAGATCTTTCAACCTTCCAATAATTATATCATTATCTACTAGATGTATACTGAGAGGTGGGGAACAAGATAAGTGAAACTTTAGGAAAACAAAGCTTTAACAACTCCTATGAAGCTTGGTTCTCAACTTGAAACAAGATTTTCCGTGTCTTAAGAGTTTGACATGCTCTGCAAAGTACCACTCCTATACCGTGGAATATTGATGCATAGATGAAATATATACACACACATATAAAGATGATAACAATATCCCATAAGATTTACAAGTTTCTCAGCTGCAATCAAATATTTTTGATCCCCAAACAAAATCAACTTCACAAGTATATAAACTCAACTTGAATATTCTGGTAATAACTCAGTCAACCTACTGGTAACACTTCAACAATTACACAGTAGTAAGAACAAAGATTTGTAGTTAAGTCACCAGAACTGTGAGGTCACCCATTTGGTGCGGTAACATCTCACCATATAATCTTACCCACCACATGTTTCTTCAATTGAAGGATCTAGTGTTCATACATAACATTGGAAAATGTTCTCTAATTCTTTCATATACCTTATAACCAACTAGATGAGCATTACATGCACAAACAGGATAACAAGGCTAAAAGAAGATGACAAGAAGAAAAATTCATCAATCACAAATTAGAAGAGTTACCCAGTATAAAAGAAACATGGTGCTATCGGAAAGAAAGAGAAGAATCTTGCAGAAGAATTCACATATGAAATCAATGCTCCTCTTTATAACCGGAAAGGTAGTGAGCGACTTACAATGCATGTTGGAGAGTATCCTTAGGAGACTTATCAATAGATAACCACTCGCCTGTTCATCATTCAAAGAGCTGCTATTAGCAACAGTCTCTGGTTGCGTTTTCCTCCTCCTCCTATTGTGGCCCGCTAATCGTCTCCTACAGCTTCGCTTCCCTTCGTCAAACTCTTGAAGTACATGAAATCTGCATATAATGTAAGAAAACAGCATTTAACTAAAAAAAAAAAATGGAAGCAGTCTTATTTCATAAACTATTAATGCCCTGACACTGATTTTTGTGTCTCTGTGACTGATAAAAGATTAATTCAACAGAAAGGGTATGTTTGATGTAATTCCCAGGGTGTTGCATTGCAAGATAAGAAGTTATATGATATTATGGAAAAAGAAGATTTTTTTTTTTTTTGGTTGTACCGTTATTTAATTAAAATATATGGCGTCTATTGCCCGATTAAAAATAATTGGTGAATTACTGTTAATGAAAACGCTGTTTGAAACAGCGAGTTTAAATAAATTGAAAACGTCATTTTAAACAGCGTTTTATTGTACAGAAAACGCTATTTGGTTTGGCATTTTCACCGTCCTTAAAAACGCTGTTTGATAAAGTGTTTTCCCTCTATTGCCTGAAAATGCTCCCTTTGTCTTAAAAATGCTTCTTCATATAGCATTTTCTACGTTTACCCAATTTAAATCACACTCCTTTGTGTCATTCTGAAACTTCTCTCTCTATATATATCTCTCTCTCTTCTGGTCTTACCCAGTGCACAACGCCAACCTCATTCCACCCACAGATGCTCCCCCTGGCCGCCAACGCTGCACCCCCCGAACTAGTCGCCGCTACAAGTAATATACATTATGATTTTGGTGGGTAATTTTTGTCCAAGGAGTTTTGGATTTGAAATTTAAAAACCCTCAATCTGTTGTCCGTTTCTTTGGCCTGTATACAATCCCTAAATATAATTGTCATATCCTATCAATTGAACTCACATTTACAGAAATTGTGCAACCTGTCTAAGTGACTGGGAACAAAACTACATTAATTCCAAGAAGCAACCTTAGTAATCAGGAACAGAAGTACCCACTCGTTAAACATATGCAATAATTGTCCTCAAATTAGTTCTAGCACTTAAATTCTATTTTATAATCATCCATATATATACATATATTGGTTGTGCCTTCATTTGATGCATATATAGGGTTAAGGATAATATCAGAGATAAACACACCAAGCAAACTTACTAATTTTCAAAACATTGAATGGAATAAGGAATTCTCTGCTGCAGACTTTCATTGCCAACCACATAGCATAGAAATCCTTACATATTATGGAGTAAAATAATATTATTTTACTAGAATTTCTCATATAAAAGGTTATACTAAAGTAAAGCCGCAGTGACATTTTTATAACAAAAGTGTATTATTCAATTAAGATTTTTATTGATTCTGAAGTGCGTAATTCTAATAAAAAATTTTATGGCATATATTATTACCATTATATATATATATATATTCATGTATATATATATACTGACTGATCGATTAGAATGCAAAAGATACAAAAGTATGGTTCAATCAAACTGGAAGGTTTGTGTAGATAAACACATATGATATATAAACAAATATCCAATGATGAAATAAAATATATATTTTTCTAGCACTAGCTAGTTTAATTGCATAAGCTTAAGTGCTGTTTGGCACACCAAAACTCACCAAATCTTACAAAAGTTACTTTTTTCAATTTCCTTCAATAAAATTTCGTCACGTGCCACTGTTCCATCAACTTTTTCCTTTTTTTTTTTTTTTCTTGGTCATCCAAAACACTACCTTAATTGTCTAAATGCATTCAATTTTTTTTTGTCACCTTAGTCTCAATGTGATTGGGTAGTCAATCCTAGGCAGGTTATATTGGTAATATCATACACCTAATAAATTAATTGAATAAGCTTAATTGTCCAACTGCAGTCAATTTTTTTATCTGCCCAATGAAGGATTGACGCAACTTCAATTCAAACTAAATTTCACAAAACTTCATATACAACTAGAGAAATCTTTGTACCTTTCACAATTAGTCAAAGTAGTGAACCAAGTGTTTCACTATATTAATACAAGCAATTTAACATATTATATAGATACATTTATATTGCTTCTATACCCAGAAGATGAGCATGAGCCCACTCAAACTTACCCGCAAAGTCAAGAACTATGTACTATTATTCGAATATTTTCTTGAGGTCCTGAATTTACTTGGAAGCCCTGGCAAGCAACATGCAGACCCTTAAAAGTCCTTAGCCAACCAGCCGACATGCATAGGTTAGCATGGTTTTCATAATATATTTCCTCAAAATTAAGAGATAAAGAGTCTAATAACCGCTTTAATAAAAGGATAGGTTAATGAACAATTCTAGAGATTTACTCTATGGACAAACCTTCAGTATATTCAATGAAAACTATATATATATATATAAGAAAAGTTCATTAAACTAAAAAATATATACCAAAGGTGGAATTAGAATGATAGAATAATTAGAGTCATAATTTAAATATATATTTTGTGAGTTTATTTTTTTGAAGTGATTGGTCTCGGCCATATGATCATTTTAGTGTTCGTTCTGATAAACTTTTCTAATTAGATATCATTCCTCAGCTGTAATATAGCTATACACTACCATGTATTTATGGTGAACTTTCCGTGATAGGAAAGATGACATGGAAAGTTTGCTAGCATTTGACAATGGCTAGATATGATAGAAAAAACAAGATTATGGGAATTATGAAAGTATGCATGATGGCTTATCTCGATCAAAAGAAGTTTATTTGCCAATTCCTTAATGTGCAAGAATTCATTTAGTAAATTTGGAAGTCTTGGTTCATCTTTTGAAAAATTATTACATTGAGTTATTGGAAAGAAGTTGTGAATTGAAATATAAAATTCTAAAAAACATTTGAGGATTTATCAAAATCCTAACAAAATATTTAAGTTTTGCCTTATAGCATTAAAATATCTAGATTGAAGTTTTATTAGTATTGTTAATTACTTTTTAGATTCATGTAGATGACCATTAATGATAAATTTAATTTTTAGGTTTTCTTATGATTATTTTTTTCTTTTCGTAATAAAGTTAAACTAATGAGGAGATTTTGTTTGTCATTCAATGTATCATGGCTGAAGATTGCATGTCAATTTTTTATTATTAGGGGGAAGTATCGTATCAACAACTGAAGGATTGTCACACGACCTTGACTACAAGCAATGCATTCAGGTGCTTCCAAGTATAAGCTACGAAGAATTAGTCACGAAATTGTACTCTTTGTTAGACATGCAACAAGATCGAGTCAACATTAAAATCACATGTCGTTACCCATATCTATTTGGAGACACCTTTCGTATACGAGGGCTTAGATTGGATGACGATGATTTAATTCGAACATTGATGAAAGGAATCAAGAAGTTGAAGTGGTCTCACACGGAATTGTACTGACAGTTCGAAGTTACATCAATCCCATACGTGCACTATTAATCCCTGAAAGAGAGCCAGTTCCCGTAGCTAGCTCAAGAAAAGAACATAATATTCCAAGTGAGAAACTTTCTAGCCATGTGATTGCACATGTTGCTCAATGTGATACAATCCAAGAGCTAACTGATCACTAACAGGAAATGAGAGTCAATGATTCAGCTGAGCCGCCATGCATGGAGGACATGATGGTAGACCCCGAAGATAACTAAGTCATTGATCTAAATTTTGATAACGATGTGAATCTCAATGTGGAATTTAGCATCTCCAAGGAGTAAACGAGAGAGCTCGAATTGCATCAACTTGATTCACAAACATTTACAACATTGCCTGAAGTTAGCACTGTCTACTCTGCATCAAAGATTAGCTACAAATAGCAGGACCCCACGACTAAGAAACCTCGCACTAGTATTCTATTTAAGGATAAACTTGATATAATAAATGCCTTGAAGACGTATTCATTGAAGACCAACACACAATACCAAACTGTGAAATCTAATACGTCAACATGGGCAATCAAGTGCAAAATGGTGGGAGGAACAATTTGCAATTGGCTATTGCGTGTAACTAAGATGAAGAAACATTGACAGTGGCAGATCACTATCTATATTGGCCCTCATACATGTGTATATGCCAAGATGAATCAGGATCACTCGCTATTAGATGCTCGATTCGTTATGTCTTATATCAAGAAAATGATAACGAAAGACCCATCAATATTACCCGGCATGCTAATGATGATATCATATTTCTTATAAAAAAGCATGGGTTGTAAAACATAAGGCAATTGTTAGTATTTTCGACAGCTGGAAAGAATCACACAGTAAATTACCAATCTTTCTACACACGGTTCAAACATTCAATTTTGGTAGCATTGTTGACTACATGTACCATCCAGCGGCTACTCCAGGTACTGCAATCTTGCAATATGTGTATTCTGAACATTCAAACCATGTATCAAATGTTTAAATGTTGTAGACCCTTTGTGAGCATTGATAGCACTCACCGATATGGTAAATACAAGGATAAGCTTCTAATTGCTATGAGAGTTGATGCGAACCTGCAAATATTTTCATTTGCCCTTTGCCATGGTTGACGAGTAGTCATTCAAGAGCCAGTTTTGATTTCTCCGCAAATTGAAGATACATGTAGTGCCAAACAAATGAGGCATATGCCTTACTTCAGATCGGCATTCTGGTCTTGTTTCGACAGTCAATACACCCAATTTAGGCTAGACGCTACCAAATGACACTTATCGGTTTTGTCTACGGCATGTGGCGGCGAATTTTAAGAAAAAGTTTAGTGAAATTCAGCTTACTAAATTGATGTCAAATGCGACTAAAACCCCTTAAGTTCGCAAGTATGAAGCTACGATGCAAACGATAAGCGAGTTAAAACCTAGACGCGTTGAAGTATCTCGATGAGATCTCGAAGAAGAAGTGAACTATGTCTCACAATGGGAACCATAGATATGGAAACAAGACTACCAATATAACGGAGTGCTTCAACAACGAAATGAGGGGTGCTAAGGCCTTGCCTATCGCAGGTTGCGCTCAATTTACTTTTTACAAGATATTGACATATTTCAGTGACAGAAATGTAGTGAGAGTGGCTTGCTAGAGGAGTGGAGTTTGACATTTCCCAAATATCCGAGAGTTAGTAGAGAAGTTCCAACTCCGTGCTCGCAACCATCATATAAAGTGTTTCAACCAAATTGATAGTGTCCATGAGATAACCATGGGCCACCATATTAATGGAGGAGGCAATGTCCAAATTGTGAATCTCAAGAAAGAAACTTGCACGTGCGGTAAATAAAGTCATCTCAGGATTTTATGCTCACATGTCATTACCGTATACGAGGAGCAGCACTATGACTAGATGGGAATGATAGCAGCAGAGTTTCTATCGATACTTATATCAACATTTATACTCCTTGCTTCATGCCCTGCATGATCCAAAATATTGGGAAACTCCAAGCGTTCCGAAATTTATTCCGAATGAGTGTCTGAAGCGACAAAAAGGCAGACCAATTTCAACCCGCATCCGGAATGAGATAGATAGGAGTGAAAGCACTTCTAAAGTGTGATGTGGGATTTATCGTGAGGAGGGTCATAATAAGAGGAAGTGCCCGAGCAGACTTCCAAAGTAGTTATGACAGTTGATGGTGTTTTGTTTCTGACAATGTAATGATATTTTGTCTCGAAGATGTTGGGCAGTTAATGGTTTCCTTGTTTGAATGATGTTTTGGTTATGTAATAACTAAAGTGAACCTAATGTAATCAATTGACACTTTCTTTATTTGATTGTAATTAATTGACATTTATTTTATTTGTATGTTATCACTATACTCCTGAGATAGTTTGAATGACATTTTCTTTTACCCAATGCTTATGTAATGACTAACGTTCGTTATGTGTTTGTATTCAGTTAACACTTTCTTTATTTAGCATGTTATCACTAGTTCAAGCATAGTTTTAAGTTTCATTTTTTTTTTTTATCCAACGCTTATGTGGTTCTAATATATTGTCGTATATACAACCAACTGTAGATCAGTGATGGACCGACGGATTTGCTTTCACCCAGACCCAACGATCCATCAGTACTATACCGTCAGTCGTGGCATAAATCTTCACAGATATGGGATGATGGAATAAGTTTATAATTTAAATTCCAAGTGTTAGTGACATTTTAAGTTTATAATTTAAATTCCAAGTGTTAGTGACATTTTTCGTTTGTTGTTTTGATTAAAGTAACATTTAGTTAACGTCCTATCTCCACATATGCTGATGTCTTATTTTTTCTCATTACAGAAAGAGGTAGTCCTTACTACTAAGAACAGTAAGCAGTTGATGTGTGATTTGAATTGTATACCTAGGGATGGCAAGGTGGTTGAGTACTTGGTTAGGGCGAGAGTATATAGATTCTGCAGGATGGGTTGTATTAAGTTGTACCATCCCCTCATCACAGCCTTGGTCGAGCAATGGAGACCTGAGACGCATACATTTTTTACATGCCCTACGAGGAGTGCATGGTCACACCATTTGGATATCAATGTGATCACAGCCCTACCAGTTGATGGATTTGCTGTGACTGACATGGATGAGGAGCACAGTGTGACAAAGTGAACTGCCATCGTTCAGAGGTTACTAGGCATTACCCCTCCTGCAGTTGCTATCCATAAAGCATGGATACAAATCACTTGGTTGACCTGGCACTTTACTCAATTACCAGATGGTACAGATGATGAGGCTGTGCGACAACATGCACAAGCCACTCTATTATTGTTGATCAGGGGGGGCTTACTAGCACACAAGTCAGGCAATATGGTAAAACTCATATACCTATCAATGTTGAAGCGACTAGAACATGTTGGCCATTATAGTTGGGGGTTTGCAGCACTTGCTTGATTATATAGGGAGATGTGTAAGGCAACGCAGCCAAGTGCAAAGGAGATCTCGAGCCCCCTAATGATACTACAGATCTAGGTGTGAGAGCGGTTATCTCTTGTGCGACCACTCATCTGACAGCTTACGCCAATTGCAGCGACTATGGATCCTCCGACACGGGATGAACCCATAGATGGAGGAGTAGCTAAGGCTGCACCTGCGAAGAGGGTACCAGTCTCAGATTCACTCCATGCTGCGAACACACATCCCTGCCCCATCACTACTAGCAGACTCATACGACTATAGGTATGAATCGTAACAAATAATTTAGCGCAGTTGCTCATTAAATTTTCTTTTATGTTCTCTAACATAATCATTACTGCCAACTAATACTACATATTCTCACTGTAGGGGTGCACCAGACTTACGTTGACTGCTTCCCGTACTCTTCGAGACTATAGGGATTAGCTAGCTATGATGATCGAGTCACAGATGACATGGCAACCATATCCAATGGATCTTTTCATACTAGCACGCGACTAGGCAATTTGGCAGGCTAGGATGCCCCTTATATGCTATGACGCAGTGGAGATGTACTTTCCAAATCGAGTCATACGATAATTTGGGATGATTCAAGAGAAGCCAGTTACATGCGAGACTAGCCTTGCTTTGCATGCACTTGATTGATAAGGTTGCGCGGGACTCACTGGGATATCCACCATCGAGAGCATATTGCTGTGTGAGAGGATCAACTTAATAGGGTGGTCACAGCTGACCCATCTATAGGCCGGATGGCACCGAATGATCCGTATATGCGATGGTATAGGAAGATCAAAAGGACGCCTATTAGAACTCTGCGAGATGTGCCTCAGATCCAATCTCAGCCCATTGCAGCTACAAAGACCATACTGGTTAGTGACTCTTTAATAAACAAATAATTAATATTATTAGTTTTCAGTACAATGCAATTTATGACATGTATCTAATATAGTTATTCATATGTTTACATGTGGACACCACTACCAAGGCTACTTAGATATCGATAGATCTCCTCAGTTGTAGAGATTGGGAGGAGGTTCGTCGGTTGGCAAAAACAATGAGGAGCATCAGACGGAGGACGATTGCAACCACAAGCAAGAAGTACCGGCTGACCGAGGCTAAACAGGCAGCGAGGTCGTCATCTCTCCCTGATGACAGACTGCTATCATCCACCAAAGCCGGACCATCCACTTCTACAAGAGCCATACCACAGAAGGACATCACAGTATATTTTCCTCCCAAACAATACACTCGAAAGAGACTTAAAACTCATTTCGACTCAAGTATAAAGCCTCTAGCTCATTTAGAGTTGCCTCGTGACCCACCACCTCAGTCGTAGCTTACAACACCATAGATTCAGCCACAGGTACAGGACAGGCAGAGGAACTCCCGTAATGGGAGGGTGCCTAGTTGTGGAATAGAGTAGACATCATCTATTTCAAGTTTTGGAGATTCATCATTCTAATACTATAATATAATATTCTATAAAATACACAATTTAAAAGTTGATCTATATTTTTTCATAACTTTCTTCGCTTATGAAAAATCTTTTTTTGTTATTGTGTATATATATAATGTTGATGTTAATGTTAATGTTATGTTTTAAAAATTAATTTATGTATTTTGTTATCATGTATGAAAAATTTTATTTCATGTTTGTAATATTAGTTAAAAGTTATTGTTTTAGTTTGTTTATGAGTTTCAGCTTATTTTAGTTTGTTTATGTGTTTATTCAGTGAAATATTTGTGTTTTAAGTAACTTGTACAGGTTAATGAGGAATAAAAATGTTAATGAGGTACAAAGAATAAATAAGCAGTGCAGGTGGAGGTTTTGGCAAGATATCGCTATATGAAAAAACATTTTTAGGGCAGAGGCACAAAACCCTATTTTAAATAGAGTTTTCAGGCAAAAATAAAACATTTTATAAAATAGCATTTTTAGCTAAGTGAAAACCCCAAACTAAATAGCGTTTTTAGTTAGACTGCCAAGAAGAAAATACTTTTTCAAATTGAGCTTTTGATTTAATTAAAAATGCTATTTTAAACAACATTTTTATTAACAGTATCTCGACAATTATTTTTAATTGAACATTAGACATCATATATTTTAATTAAATAACGGTAAAACCAAAAAAAATCAAAAAAGAATGTAAAACATAAATCCTCACACCAACAACTGAAAGCAACTGATAACTTAATACCAACCTACTGCACTGCTGACAGAAGCGCTGCAGAACATGCCCAACAAGCGCCTTACTGGCCTTGGAATGCATTTCACAAACCTTATGTCGTCGATGATAATCCTTGGCATTGGTCAGGTCAGCCTCACAGTCCTCTACCTGACAAACCGCACGGTTTGAATTTGTCCCCGTAAACTTGGTTTTCTTCCCACCTGTCCCAACCCAATTCCTATCCTCCCTTTCAGTAGTCAGATGGCCATGTCCGCCAAGCTTTAAAGTAAGGTTCCCAGGCCCATCATCTATATTGTCATCTTCAACTACAATTACCCTTCTCCGCTTCTCTAATTCTCTTTTCCCTTTCGCAGTCCCAAGATCCACCTCTTCAGAGCAGGATGAAGAACTGTTGGACGAACCCCCAGCAAGGGAAATCCCAGTGCCAAGTGGGAAGAATTGCCTGCTCTGGTAATTTGAACGATTGGAATTCAAAGAACTAGCGATGAAAAGATCCCCATCCCATCTCCAATCAGTGGGATCCCACTCCAGACTCCTCTTGCCCACCGCCCTCAAATCTGCAGAACCGACACCGTAGAAAAGATGAGCTTGACCTCCAACTCTCGCCTCCATTGATGAAGCCGGATACCCCAAAGATCCAAATCCACAGATTAAAACCCCAAAAGACGCAAATTCCGTAGTGACCCTAAGGATCAAACCTTGTATATACAACAGATCAGAGCTCAAATTCCCCCCCAAACAAGAAGTTTTAGCTTCAACTAATCAGCCTCAGTTCTTACCCAGAAGTCCATAAATAGTACGCCGACACATCCATGATACCAGTTAACGACAACCCACATGCCCGATTGACTCCAAAGTCCTAACCAGCCACAAATCTCTCCAAATTCAGCAATTTGGACCCATCAAACCAGACCTAACCGAGTTGAAATAAGTGAAAAATAGCCTTAAATCTAACAGCAGCTGAACAAGTAAAGGTGAAAAGAACAAAGAAGGTGGATGATCGGAGAGTGGGTGTCGGAAGGAGAACAGAGAAAGGACAATTTGGGTTTTTGG
>JAVXUM010000012.1:406364-415389 GCA_035590655.1 Pouteria glomerata | reverse complement strand
CCGTGAAAAATATAAACATATATTAAAACTCATTTTAATTATTTCATTTTCTCAGAAATAATACAAAAATATATCAATTTAAAATACGGGGCGTTACAATACCAATCTGAATGATGTAACCCCAGCCCCATGCATATGATATACTGAATCATGTAAATAAATGTCATCTCAATATAAAAATGCATTCTCACTAGACTTGATAATGATTTGGGATTCATTTAATCTTTAAAATGCATAATAAATAGGTTTAGATAATAAATTAGTACTTAGAAATCAATTTTAAATTTTCAAAAATTCTACCAAACTTGTTGTTTGGATACTAAGGGCTACTGTCTGGACACCTATTGTCTAGACACTAGTAGCTATTCGACACTATAACCCACTACCCAAGTTCTGAGTTCGTTTCCAACAGAAACCCAACTCCAAATATCCCTAAATCACCCATCAAAGTCTTAATCTCAACAATAACTCATATATAAATATTTAAACATTTAAACCACGTATTTCTACAACATTTAAATAAAAAAATATATGCAAATTTCCACAAATATAAGCATGTATATACACACTTCTATATATACATATAATCACAAATCTCATAATATTCAACTAATCAAGCTTATATATACATCAAAAGGTTGATTCCTAACCTTGAGGGTCCCCACCGTTCCTGCCCTGGGATCTGATGGAGGAGGTAAATCACGGGATGTGCCTCAATGGAGCAGGGTGCAAGGGCTTGTTTTTACTGTTTTGACAAAGATTCGAACCCTTGCCGCAGTTAGCTGAGATTTCTCACCCTCGTTCTTTCAGCACTGAGCCATGCCCCGAGGGCTACATCAAAATCACTCTAACAACATCTAAAATACAAATGTAGGTCTCACCTACCTTAGATTTGAAGAGAAAATAAGAAATAAGAAGATTTTTAATTTTAACTCTTGAACTTTTGATATCGATTTCTCTCAACTCGGGTGGAATCACGGAAAACAGGCACCATCATGATGTTCACAGTATCGAACACTATTCCAATCTACCAACCTCCTTTCTCGAAGCATACTTTATCTCTTTACTCGATTTCTTTTATCTATTTTCTTTACTCTCTCTCTCTCTCTCCCGTTCTGAAAGCTGCAGGGGAAAAGAAAATGAAAAAGAAAATAAAAATAAAAGAAATAAAGGAAAAAGAAAAAAAATGCTAGGCTCTTGGTCCAGTTGTCCAACACAATATCACTTTAGATCAAACTCAGCTTAAAAAAATAAAATAAAATAAAAATAAATCAACATAATCTCCGTTTAAATATTTTATTAGCTCAAAATAATACATAAATGGTCAAAATTAAATATTTGGTATTAGAATAGTTGAATATGCAAATAAGTATCATGTTAGCATATATATTGAAGAAGTTAAAAAGCCATTTGGTTTGTATTTTCATTTTTTTATTTTTTGTTTTATGTGTTTTATATTTTAAAAATTTTCAAATAACGAAAATTGAAAAAAGCATTTGGTTTGACAATTTACATTTCCCTTGGTTTGAGATTGTGCTTGTTTTAGGTTGAAAACGCTCAAAATGATTTTTTGCCATTTTGCATTAAAACAAGTTTTGACAATATAAATGATTAAATACGTTTTAAGCTATTTCATTGTTTTTTTTTTTTTTTTACTTTCAATAAGTATAAAATAAAAATGAGCTTAAAAGAAGCATACCAAATGGTATCTAAGTTTTATCGAAATTCTTCATTTTTCTTTAAGAATGTGTTTAGATTGTGAATTCGGAGAATAGAAAGAAAATGGTAGAAAAATAAAAATTATAAAATCTTAAGTGTAAAATTTTAATTGAGGCTTGGTTTGTAAAAAAAAGTTAATTTTTTTTTGTATTTAGAAAGAAAAAAAGCTAACTTTTTAGTTTTTTATTAATTTGATAACTTTGCCCTTCATAGTTTAAAGGAAATTTAAAATATAAGAGGTTAAGTTTAATAATTTAAAAAAAAAGAAAAAAAACTAATAGCTGAGTAGTCCATGCCTTCCCAAACGGAGCCTGAGTATATTAACAAAATAAAAAATAAAAAATATCTATTAATAAATTAATAATTTAATTTAATTATTTTTAATTTCTCCAATCTATGCTTCATTTTTTTTCGTCGCACTTAGCGATTTTTAATTCATGTTCATTTATTTTTTCTTAACAAATTGTTGATCCAAACATGTACTTGGAGTGAGGATATAGTGAGGGAAAATAAATGAGAATGAAGGAAAAAGAGGAAAAAAATATAAAATTTTAAATATATATCTTCATCCAAATTGATTAAAAAAATATAATAAAGAATATATTAATTTTTAATTTAATTAATTTTAATTCCTTAAATTTTATGACTTTCGCTTCTATTTTTTTTAATCAAAATCCAAATAAGAAAAGTAAATTTATATGCTTCTTTTTTTATAATTTTTTTTTATTTCAAACATAGCTTAAGAAATTATAAATTTTCACAAAAAATTTTGTCATACACTTTATGTTCTTGAACTTAGGGATAGAACTTACATTAGCAAATGAAAGGATGAGAAGAAAATATAATTTAACAAAAAAAAGCTGAAAAATAAATATGCTCAACAACACAAAATGCACAAACATCGAGGATATACATAAAATAAATCATTTTAAGGAAAATAATGTTAGCTTTTTAAAGTTTTTCATAATAAATAATTTTTTTTCTAACATGATTGATTAAAATATTAATATTATTTTTCCTAATTTTAAGGCAGTCCTAGTTAAGCAAAGTAGTAATGTTTTCTCTTATATGTTTGGGTCAACAAAGAAAAAAATATATATGTAATATTTAATATTTAAAAAATACAATGTATTTTAAAGTGATAAGAGTATTGGATTGCACTCCAACAATATTTTACCGAACCATTAGATATTTATTCAAAAATTTAATTAAATATTTAAATTTTTATTCATTTAAATTTAATTACAATAAGCTTTTTATAAAAAATCCAAAATAATTGAACCCAATTAATTTTAGTTTAATCGTTTTGAATTGAAATTGACAATCTTATATTTTAATTTCGTCTTTCCACCTTCTCTTAAGGAAAATAATATTTAAAAAAAATTTGCATATACTCTTATCACCAGGAAATGAAAGCCTTTTAGCCTACTCACTTTTGCTTATCCTTTTTCCATTTTTTTTGTACATATTACCATTCTCTTGGTTCAAGCTTAATTTTATAAATATTCTAATTAAAAAAAATAAAGAGAAAGAAGGAGAAGAGAGAAGAAAAAAAAAAGGCCATGTACAAGAAAATCAAGGTGGGAGAGTTGGCTCGTCTGTAGTCCTTCGGGACAGCCCAGTAGGTGGAGCGGTGAGCGCGGAGACTAAAAATCACGAGTTTGAATCCCGTCAACATCTTCTTGGATTGAGCCGGTCAATTGATACTTGCCTAGGCTGGTTTATCCTTAATGGTTCTTTGCCAACTAGGGCCATGGGATGAGTTTCACCGAGTGCACACCATCGGGTAGTGACTGCGGACTTCCTCGTACCATAGGGTTGGCTCGTCTGTACACGTCTTACCGTGCATTACGCGTGAATACACCCAGTCCGTCGATTTTGGTTTGTGGGCTCATCTTTGTTTGCGCAAACCAAGGGCACTTCAGACAATTAATATATATTAAGAAGCTGTTTGGAATGGAGTAATTAAAAGTTCAATTTTAAATACTAATTTTTATTTTTTGAAATAATAAAGATTACTTTTATATTTTATTTTTTTAAATAAAAAGAATATATAAAATGAATAGGAAATTAATTACTAAAAGAAACTATTTTTTTTCTAAACTAGTTACAGAAAAAAAAATGATTTTTTTTTTCTTTTCCCAAACTAAACCTTTGGTTGGGGAAAGAAGAATTCGACTTTTGAAACTAAAAGAAGAATTCAACTGAGAAGGGCGAATTTTGGCAAAATTGAAAATTCGCTTACGGTGAAGTCAAGTAGGGCTGCGGCTTTGCTCAGACGCTCGCAAAACTTTGATATAAATATAAATCTATCTATTAGTAGGAAAAGTACCGAGTCGCAGCAATCGGACGGTGGACTCCCCCTTTTCACGCATTCCGTTAATCCCGCGCCTCTTGCTTTTCGTTCGCATCCTTCGCCAGCTTCGGAAATTCGGAGTTTGGATCTTCAAAAGTACACTTGCCCGGATCTTCAAAAGTACGTACCCTCTAATCTAATTCCCCTCTCATACACACACTCTCTTCCCTCTCTTTCTGCATCGGTGTGTGTGAGACATTAGAGTCGTTCGATTGAGGGAAAACGGACCAAAAGAGCAAGACGCATCAAGCTGTTCTTTGTCCAATTTGTTACTTTCCGATATCAGGTTGTGATCGGTCTTTTCTTAAATCACCGCTCTTAAATTCTTGCGTTTTCTCGCAACTGTTAGTTAACATGCAAGTACAATTTCATTACTTGAGATATAACGTTTTTAGATTCATCTTACAACAAGGATTGACTTTGAATTCTTGGAGTTCACTCTGTCTGTCATAGCTATTGTTTATTTTCTCGAATTCATGCAATTCACTGGCAATTTTTTGTCCTTTCATTCCTTACCATGTCTGCTGTAGATATTGCTTGTTTACTTGACAAGCTTTTATCTTTTCTCATTTGTTTATTGTCATCAGATTTTGCCTTTTTTTTTTTTTTTCTTTTCCCCCAATTTTCTTTTGCTTCTTCTGAGTTGATTTATTTGTAGTTGAATTTTACTGATCTGGATTCTGATTGACTGAATCATATTGGCTATTTTTCTATAGCTTGAAAAATTATGGGCAACGTACCGTACAATCCAATTCATCAAGTTTTCATTGCTGTTTAATGCACAAGTGTCATTACTTAAACAATACTGTTGAGTCACTGGGTCTCAAAACTTAAATTCTTCTGGGTGGGTATTGTGGACTCCCCATTTTGGCTGGTACAATCCAATTGATCAATTTGCCATTGCTTTCCAAGGATATGTGGTTTGTTAAGAGCCAAGTTTGGATGACTTCAAAATGATTTGACCCTTAAAATGGAACTTAACCCAAAAGGGGCAAATTGGGTCTTTCAGCCCCCCCACTCAGTGAGCACCCCCTAAGTCACCCCTCTGGGAATTTCCCGCCTTTTGGTCTGAATTTTGTGAGCTTGCTCGGGAAACTCAATTTGCCACTCTCCAGGAATTGTGTCTCAGTTACTACTAACTAACTATATGTCACATTGTTGAATTTTGTTGGTTTGGAGATGCTTTCTTTCTGTGGACCAAGTATTTGTCAGTTAGGAGATGCTATCTTTTTGTAGTTTGTAGATCAAGTTTTAGTGTTGAAAGGTTTGAACTCTCAAATTATGAGAATCATGGGGCAATTTTTTGGGCTTGTTGGAACATTTTTCTGTTAGTCCGTGTGTGACTCCATGCTTTATGAAGATGTTATGATCCTGTTAGTTCACCTGCTGGGCTTCTTGTTGACGGTCTTTTCTTTTGCCTGTGAAATTTCTTTGCTTTCAAACTGAACGGATTTCCTTTTAACATGATTATTTTCGTTTAACAGTTCACTTTTGTCATGGTAACAATTCTGCTTTTGGTCCTTTCTTTCCTAAGTCCTGTTAAATGTATGTGCGTACTTCAGAATATGTACGTAGTTGTAAACTGAAGGGATCATCTTATTACTGACGGCAAACACAATTTTCTTACAGAAAGGAGATACCTCAGTGGAAAGGGATCATGAGCTGTTTCGGTTGCTGTGAAGAAGATGATTTCAATAGACCTATTGATGGAGGTGGTGCATATCCAGTGAAAAATTCAGCTGGTAATCGTAAAGGATCATGTCATATGTTCTTTTTTTTTTTACCAGGATTGTAGATCTCTTATATCTAGACCAACATATGTAAATGGCAAAGCACAAATATGACTCCATTTTGTCGACCATCAAATAGATTGGTGTGTGAAATTTCTTGACCAAGTTGAATGAAATCTGTGCACTCGTTTAAACTTGAGTGCTAATGTAGTATGGTTTCTTTTGTTTGGTTTGTAGCAAAATTCACCCCTAAAAGTTAATAATATGGTTTCAACTAACTGTTTAGTCACCAACTTAAAATTATTAGTTGTTCCATTTTTGAAATTTGCAACAATGGATGCTCCTTCCTCCTTTTTCCCTGTCACTGGTTTTCTCCCTTTTTGTTGCACTAACCTTCTTTTTTCTTGTAAATTGTTTCCGCATTGTGTGTATATGTATATTCTTGACCTCAATCGAGGTCATAGAGGATACTGAGGTCATGGAGCTGAGGCTCTCTAGTTGGGCATCTAAGATGTGTGCTGTTGTGTTTTGAAGCGATCTCTTGTCTAAAGATTAACTTTAAGGAAATCTGTGATCATCTTGGTTGGAGTTTTGGAAAACATTGACCCTTTAGCAGCGGTGATGGGGGTGTAAAGTTAGCAATCTCCCATCCTCCTGTTTGGGCCTTCCTCTTGGTGCCCTGTTCAAGGCAAAACAAGTTTGGGAAAGTGTGATTTAGAGGTGTCAGAATAGGCTAGCAGGGTGAAAAATAAATACCTGTCAAAGGGAGTTAGAGTCGCTTAATTAAAAGTGTACTTTCAAGTTTGCACACTCATTTTTTTGGCCTCTATTCGTTGTGCCAATCTCTATGGCTAAATGCCAGGGAAAATTGTAAAGGTATTTTGTGTGGGGTGGCATGGGGGAGAGCTCCAAGTATTATTTGGTGGATTGGAAGACTGGCTCTTCTAATCCAAGAAGGAAAATATTGTAATTAGAATTATCAGATATATGCTTTAATAGGCAAATGCTTATGGAGATATGCGAAAGAAGGGGACCGGATATTGAGGAGAGTTGTAGTGTCCAAATTTGGAGGGGCGTGGGGAGGGTGGAAGATTGCCAGAGGCAATAGTTCACATGGGTCAAGCTTATGGAAGAGCATAAGTGCTAGGTGGCCTGAGTTTGAGAAAAACTTGGAGTGGAAGGTGAAAACGAATACATTGTTGGAACCATAAATGAAAAGGAAGGCAGACTTTTGGTTTTTTCCCCAAAATTCACAACTTAGCTACTAATAAGGATGTCTTATGGCAGACTACAGGATTAATCAAGGCTAGGCGGACGGATGGCATGTGAATTTGAGGGGAAATCTGTAGGACTGGGAGTTGACTAGCTTTACTCGATTGGTGGAGCTTTTGTATGCTATTAAATAAGGGGATGGAGCAGACACAGTTTCCTGGGAAGCTTCCAAGAAGGGGGAGTTTGGGGTGCGTTTTTTACAAGAGCTTGATTGGGCAAGGGGGTAGTGGAATTCCCATAGTCTAAACTTTGAAGGACTGGGTTGACCCCCAAAGTAGCATTTTTTGTGTGGTGCATGATGAGGGGAAGGATCTTAACCATTGTTGAATTTCATCTTAGGGGGGCATATTTTGATAAATAAGTGTTGTTTATGCAAGAATCAAGAGGAATCCATAGATCATTTGTTTATTAACTGCCATTGGATCAAGGGGCTATGGGATTTGCTGCTTTCAAGTTTCAGGGTGAAGTGGACCTTCCTTAGAGAAACAATAGTTTTTTCTTGTCTTGTTAGGGTTGCAGATTGAGCTTAGACAAAAAATGGCATGGAAGTGGGCACCTTCGTGCGCTTTTGGCTTGTATGGAAAGAAAGAAACAAAAAAAATTTCAAGGGGTTGAGACAATCCTGCATACAATCAAAAGTTTTTTGGTTTCATGTTTGCACAGTTGTGCAATGGGGGGATTGAGCCGGATTCATAGTCGTTTACTAGTTTTTTGAAAAATATGAGCTTGTAACGGGTATGGTTTACTAGTTTTGTGTAGCATTTCCTTAATGCCCTTTAATAATAATATTTCTTGTAGTCATTAAAACAAATAAAATAAAATAAAATTCCTGTCCTCCATCGGCATTAGGTACTAGTGTCTATCCATCTTATTTTACAAAGGTTGTCACATATTTATGAAGTATACGTGCATGCCCTTCTTGCAAGGAAACTTCCTTCTGTTTCTATCTTTCTTTTTCTTTCTTCTTCTTTTTTGCCATCAATAGTTTATTTTGTTTTATTTTATTTTCCATGTGTTTTTCTTTTCCTTTCTATTTAACATGCAAGTACCAATCAAGTGAAAGTTTATTGTCTAGGAAACAATGGAGGTTACCATACCACAGAAGCTGCATCTAAGGGTGCTCAAACTGTGAAAGTCCAACCTATTGCTGTCCCTGCTCTTTTAGTAGATGAATTAAAGGAAGTCACAGAGAACTTTGGGACTAATTCCTTAATTGGAGAGGGCTCGTATGGAAGAGTATATTATGGAGTTCTAAAAGATGGGAGGGCTGCTGCAATAAAAAAGTTGGACTCCAGCAAGCAACCGGATGAGGAATTTTTAGCTCAGGTTCAGATGGAGAACTAATTATCTATGCCATGGGTTTAAACATATGTTGTGATTGAAAAGTAATCATCATCTTACTCGTTAATTTTACAGGTTTCTATGGTGTCTAGGCTGAAACATGAAAATTTTGTCGAATTGCTCGGTTATTGTGTTGATGGAAATCAACGTGTTCTTGCTTATGAGTTTGCATCTAACGGATCGCTACATGACATTCTTCATGGTACGCAAATCATATATCGATAGTACAATTTTAAAAGCCTCATGATACATTAGATGTTCCACTTGGGTGGTCTTTGTGAACACATTTGTAAAAGTATACAAGCTTAAGCCAGAATTTTACCGTCTAGGGTTGCCTTTTTTAATAACTTTACAACTTAGATTCTGAAACAATTACGAGATTTAGTTCAAGAATACTTTGATAACACCTCATCTTGGTTTGGTTGGACGTTTTTTTCCTCTTCTTTTCCCTTTTTTGGGCAAGTATTTTTCTTTCATTAGTTGCAGCATGCACTATTTGGGACCATCTAAATAGGCACTGATGGATTCAGAACACCTGGACAAAACTGTAAATGTGTTCTTCTAATTATTAATGGGGATATTGTTGTCTTTATCATTTAATGGATCA
>JAVXUM010000012.1:375112-391966 GCA_035590655.1 Pouteria glomerata | reverse complement strand
TTGAGTTATAGATTAATTGACAAGACATACATAAGAAGAGGTGCCATGGTTTTAGTAGAGCTAATAATATAGTTTTTTAGTAGATGAAACAAAAAAAAAAAAAAAAATGAAGCAAATACTAAGTTAGAATTGTGAAAAAAGTCTTAGATTCATGAAAATTTAGGATTAGTAAGACTAAAATTTAGGTTGAAACATGCTTACTTTTGTATCAATTATTTCGTTGAGCTCATTATCACCAACACCTTGACAAAGGGGATCCCTCAATCTAACCTGAAAGGGAAAATTTTTGTAAGAAAAAAAATAGTTAACACTACATTTTACAATTTCAACATTTCCATGATTTCTCCTTTTTTAGAAAAAAAGAAGGGGAGGGGGGCTGGGGGTTAGTTAACTTTTAGATAGAAATGCACTAGCTTTCATAAGAACCAAATTTGGAAGTATTGATGGTAAAAATTTAGATTTAACTAAATTATCAATGCATCTAGTTAATCACACAAATATCATAACTGATATTCATCCAAAAAAAAAGAAAAGGAAAAAATCACACCTGACGACACCAGTTGAAAGATTATGGTCAAGTCCAAACTGCAGAAGCATTGAAGTAGAAGTTGTAAAGAAAGTGTTATATCAATTAAATTCAATGGTAGATACACTACATTTTCATCCTCATTGATATAAAAATTAAGTACGAATCACTTTTAATTTTTCTATGTAAGTCCTGCACTTGCTATTTAACTCCAGCTGAAAAAAAAAAAAGAAGAAAAGAACAAAAAGAAAAGAAAACACATAAAAAAGATGGTATAAGTTGAAAATCTCAACGAGGAATAGTTGTTTTATAGTGTGGAAATTTAGTGCTAAAAACCTCAAAGTGCTGACTGTTAAACTTAAAAATTTACATATTAAGTTTGTTTGTTAAGACTAAGTATGCAATCACTTAGCTGAAATGGGCTACAATCAGTGAGAAGCCAAGTCTTTATGACTTAAAAATTCAACACTTTCAGGAAAAATTTTAAAGTTTAAATAATAGCCAACTGTGTGTTTTCAAACCCCAAATATTATCAACTTCAACTTTTCATAGTAACTTATTTTACCGCCTTGTATAACAACTCAAAATTGGCAAAAATAAAAATACAAGATCCAACCATTAAGCTTAAATAAAATTAGGTAATACAAAGACTAAATAATTGATTCCACTGATGCCATTTGGGTCAATAAAATGTATAGTTCAGACCAAAATGCTTGTAGGGCATAAGGTAGCATTTTTCAACCATTTTTTTTTTTTTTTTTTTGAAATAGAAAGCTGATCAAATATTATTGAGCTTCAGAAATGATCATAACTTTCAAGTTATATGCTTAGCAGTGACAAAAACTGCATTGATTAGCAGCCACCAACACTAAACCATCTCAACTCTGGTTTCTGCTCAGAGCAAATTTTTAATTGTAACTCAAGACTCAAATTTTTATATGATTCTATAATTGATCATGGCCTCATCTATCTACCAGTTAATGCATCATGGATGACTAGTCTAAAAGTTAACTAAATGGCTGAAGAACAATAAGCGTTATACACGTATTATTTGGAGATGAAGAAACACCAATGGGTACCGGCCTCAATTTGTCTTTAGGTGCATCAACGCGCAATACAGCAACATCTTTATCTTGATCGAATCCAACAACTATTGCATCATAAGTTGTCTGGTCTGCAAGAGTGACCCTGAAAAAAAACTATCACTAATTCAATTCTAGACAATATAGAACACCTTTATTAAAATTGTAAATTATTTAAGGAATTTCCCCATAATAAATGAAATTCTTGTTTATTTAAAGTGGGTACATTCCCTCAATATGAAAAGTATCTTCATCGAAAACAGAATGACTTGAAAACATAATTGAGGAGATGAGACACATTATCTGTGCTGCAGCATTGATCATGAAATATACTCTAATAAAGTTCATCACATCATATTCAACTTGTATAGAAAACAAGGGGCTGTATCAATTAGAAAACAATAAAATGCTTGTGGAAAAATTTTGCTGGGAAAAGGAAAGATGTAACCTTTAAGGCTCTTAACACTGTGAATACACATTTTAGAAAGACGACTACCACTAGGGAAAAAAATTATTTTTTTTATTCCTTGAATCCATTGTTGCTACTGATGATTTCACTTAAATGCTCTTTGAATCACTGACTTCTGGAGGTTCATGCATTATGGATAATCTAAAAAAAAACTACAAAAAAAAAAAAAAAACTACAAATTCACTTTTCACCAGAATTTGTACCAAAATTTGTTAATTCGTCACTTGATGTCTTTCCTGTGAGGTTCACTTTGACGTGATGTGTCTTCAGTCCAAGGAATTACTGTCCACTTACTTCTTTAAGGCTTTGTTCTTAAAGCTTTATCTGATAATGCAATTTTTTTGTATCTTTAACTTCGTCCCAAAGGTTGCAGAATCTTTCACAAATAGGGCTATGTAAATTTTAATGGAAATTACACACACACTACAAAGCGACGGCAGCTTGAACTAAATAGGTGAAGAGAAGTAAAATTTCCCAGGTCCATTAATTCAACAAAGCGACGGCAAAGTAATAGAAGACGACATCAAAGATAAGGGGCAACTTACAGAGATGGACAATGGCAGCCTCAACGATAATCGGACCAGGGGATGGAGGCCTCGACGACAGGCGGCGATGATCAAAGCCAGTGATGGAGGCCTCAACGATGATCGGTACCGACCTCACACTCAACTGGTGCTGCGTGACCGAAGTGAGAGCTGGAGTGAAGACCGTGACTGTCTGTAAGTCGAGTGAACTGAGAGGGAGGGAGGACTAGGGTTTGAAATAGGAAAGTGGAAACCGCTCTCTGGTATCGCGTTTTCTCTGTGAACAGTAAAAACCGCTCTATGGTATCGCGTCTTCTCTGTTCATTGGAAGTCGCTCTTCGAGATAGCGTTCTCGGAAATTCAGCACAGTGGAAACCGCTATATGAGATAGCGTTTTTCGAATTTCAGCCAAAGAATCGCCATACCATATAGCGTTTTCATTGCTTTACATAACCGCCGTCTCAAAACGCGTTTTCGCCATCAGCAATCTTCGAAATTGTTTTTCTTCAACCGTAATCATCAAATTTCCAACAGTAACATCCGTAAAACAAAAAAAAAGTCGCAAAAGGAGACGTGTTTAATAAAAAAAAAAAAAAAAAAAAAAGAGATGTATTTAAACACCACCCTGGAGGGCAACTTGGGAGACGTGGATGCATTATCGCAAGCCGAGTGGGGTGTGGTGTGTATGAGCGAGTGAAGTATATTTTCCACTGTGCAGCAGGGTTGATCAAACCACTGTCGCGAGGCGGCCATGGGCGGAGACGTGACGGTGGCGGAAGGGGCGGCGGAGCCACAGTACGTGGCAGCAAAGACATCGGTGTGGTGGGACATTGAAAACTGCCACGTTCCAAAGAGTTGCGACCCTCACGCGATAGCGCAGAACATAACATCAGCCCTAGTGAAGATGAATTATTGTGGTCCCGTCTCCGTCTCCGCCTACGGCGACACCAATCGCATCACCTCCTCCGTCCAGCAGGCTCTATCCAGCACTGGCATCGCCCTCAATCACGTTCCCGCCGGTAGTATTCATCCCTTCTATTCACTCACTCACTCACTCACTCACTCATTCACTCTCACGACTCCATGTCTGTTTCTCACTTCCTCTCTCCTCATTTGACTTGATTACTTTTCCGTGTAAACCTAACTCTCTTTGCATTTATATGCTTACATTTTGGTTTGTTCTAGTAATAGTTTTTGAATGGCTGTTGTTAAAATTACCCATTTGGTTCAAAATTTTCTGATTTCCTTTTGGATTGTTGTTGCTTTGAGACTTCAAGCCTTGAAGTGAGGAAGCACATTTGTGCTCCTCTCATAGACCTCTCTAACGCATAGGCTATTAATACCAAGCCAAAACCCCCCTGATCGATCCATTTTATTGTGACCATCGCTCACAATATCACCCGACCCAAAATTTTAATTACTTATTCACCTTTTACATCCATTCCGTCTCCATAAGTGGCTGCAGTGCATGAGTTGGTTACATAATTGTCATCATGGGCCTCTCTCTAAACTAGTTTTATTCGTAGATTCTTTTTCTTCTCTCCCATTTTTTTTTTCCCTCTATTTGGGAGAAGTTGAAAAGGGAAGTTACTTGAGGATAAAGGAAGTTAAGAAGGGAAGTTGATGGGCGTTTGTGGAATCTAATTTATTGACGCAGCCTCACATAATGAGAGACAACAAAAGATTTTCTCCCTTTATATAAATTATAGAAGATAGATAGATATATAAGCGGTGGCGGAGCCAATAATCTTTTTTAGGTGTGGCATAAAATTTTTCCTAATGTTCTAAATAAAATTTTTCCTAAGTATGAAATTTTTCCTAGGTGTGGCTTAAAAATTTTTTCCTATCGTTCTAAATAAAAATTTTCCTAAGTGTGGAATTTTCCTAGTTGTATGTATATCGATGATTTTTTTTTTCTCTGAAATTTCAGGTGTGGCAACCACCCACCCTCGGCTGTGTTTTGGGATCATATTTGAATGATATTATTAATTGTGTGCGCAGGTGTTAAAGATGCAAGTGACAAGAAAATTTTAGTTGATATGCTGTTCTGGGCAGTGGACAATCCTGCCCCAGCAAATTATTTACTAATTTCTGGAGATAGGGATTTCTCTAATGCTCTCCACCAGTTACGCATGCGGAGATATAATATCCTTTTGGCACAACCATTAAAAGCATCTCCTGCACTTGTTGCAGCAGCAAAAAGTGTGTGGCTCTGGACAAGCCTTGTTGCTGGAGGGTTCCCGCTTTCATGTGGTGAATCAACTCAACTGGCTAATAGTAACAATAATTTCGACACTAAGTTGGCACAGAACCCCATTACTGTCCCCATTCAACCAAGCCAACCTGCACATTCTAGCAGTGGAAGCTTTTCCTTGGGAAATCAGAAGCTCTCTAATCCTGATGGTAAATTTAAAGCAAGATATGCTTGTAAAAATCAAAATCAACCCATCGTAACCCGAGCTTCAAGTGCCCAAGAGATTAAGAATGATGATCATTCTCTGCAGCCTGATAATGCGCCTGCTAAGCTGTTTAAGAAGGCTCCCCATGAATTTTTTAGTGCTAATGAGCGTGTATTATCTGCAAGTAAGTCTGCCCCGAATTTTCTTCCAGGCGATCTTGAAGATTCAGGGAACAATTGCAGTGCCCCTGTTGAAAATACACATAATCAATGTCCTCAAGCTCGAGCTGCTTTTGTACCGGATGCCATGTTTGCAGCAAATCCTCATCATAATGGTCCTCGTCCAGCACCTCCGAGGCCTGATACTTTGCGATTTTCCTCTGCCCCAGTCACTAATGTGCTCAATGCTAGTAGGTTCTGTGCCCCTGAGTACTCCGACTATTCTCAGAATTCTTCAAATTTTCATCAACAAAAAGAGTTTTCGAAATTTCCTAGCCAAAATGGACTGGTAAATCCAATTCAATCTTTTTATCATGATGCCTCAAGTAATATGCGTCTTCCCTTTTCTCAGTGTCCACCCTCATCATCCATGTCAGTGGTTGCTAATGCTGTTTCTGGTAATGGCATTTGGGGAACTCAAGGATCCCCACAACCTTCAGAATTTATTCAAGGCCTTATGGGCGTGGTCCTGCGAGCCTTAAATACCTTAAGAGTTGAGAAGATTATGCCAACTGAAACAAACATAACAGATTGCATTCGTTTTGGTGATGCAAGGCACCAGAATATTGATGTCCGGAAGGTGTTGGATTGGGCAATGGAGCAACAGATGGTGGTGAAGCAAAATTTAGGTGCCATCCAACTGTATGTTGGGAAAAATGAGAAACTATGGAAATGTGTGAATCCTATCGGTGGCAATCTTAACCTGTACCCCAAGGAAACGTGGGATGGAATTCAGAAGTTTCTGACTTCTTCTGCTGGACGCTCAGCAATAGTTGCTTCTCAGTGCAGGTAAAGTTGCTTCCTCATCTTTTTGGCTACTTGGGTTCTGTTACTTTTAGTTGGCTGTAAAACCATTTATTATGCTAATCTACTTATACACAGATATGAGGCAGCGTTGATTCTGAAAAATGCCTGTTTGTATAAGCTTGGATTGGGTGATGTACTCCAGATCTTGAACATGTTAATCACCATGAAAAGATGGATCTTGCATCATCAGTCAGGTTGGCAACCAATTACTGTTACTCTGGCAGAATCAAATACAGACCTAGGTACTGTGTCTGGTCCCTTGAGCAATTGAGGGCGGTGATGGTATAACAGAGTGGCCTGGGATATGATTAGGCTACAAAATGTAATGCAAGTTTACTGAAAGAGGATCAAGGAATGGTGGCCACTCTTGTGTGACAGTTACGGCAGAAACAAACTTTTAGTTTTGGATCATACATCAGTAAGGCTTAGGTTTTTGTTTTTCAAATTTTTGTGCTTGAAAACATGCATGGGTATCTTAAAGTAACAGAAGGATTACTTGGTGCAAGATCATCCCTATGAAATATAAAAATTCCTGTACGCTGAAGAGTTACTGTGTTTTCTACTCCGTAGATCAAATATTGAGGAGAAAGATTGCAACTACTTATGAAACTTCTACCTTTTACAAGCTCTCTGTTGGATGTTTCAATCTATTGCTCGATTGGGACAGACATTATAGGTTGCTGTTATAGCGCAAGATACTAAAGAGAATTAGAGAACTACTAGAGGAAATCGACAATCTTTTGTTTCAGGGTATGAAACCACTATCAAGATGTATAACTGAGGAATACTTTCTCGCATATAACTGTCCTGCAGCGGCGCTAGTCCATCATAAGAAAATATTGAAAAACCATCTTATCACTATAATCACTTTTTACTGTGTTGAAGCCGGGAAAGGCGAGCTGGAAGTTGGCTGATCTTGTATGATAATCAAGGTCCTGGAAATAGCTGGCGGTTATTCTTGTCAAAGTGAGGATGCCTACGTTCCAGCCGCATGGAGGGTGTGGCTACAAATCTTGCTGCATGACTTAGACAAATCCTTCTTCTTCTTCTTTCATTTTTTTTTTTTTTTGGCGCGTGTGTGGTGATACTACAGAAATTTGAATTTGAAACCCAGGTGTTGTTTGGGACTAGATGTTATGGATCTTGAAGCATTTTGAGATTGGAAATTAATTTTGATTGTGTTTGCGATGGTTCATACATGTTTGTCGACCTAGATGTGAGAGAGATTGGTTGGCTAGTTGTGGGGTTTGCCTCTTGTGTATGGTGTCCCTGAGGGAGGAGGGTGGAATCCATCTTGTTATTTTTCTTGTCAAGGGAGTAATGAAGGATATGCAATGCACCCTGATGCTAGGTTTGTGGATTTGAGCAAAACTAAATGCAGTGCTACGGTCTAATATTTGAATAAATGGTATTGTTATTATATTTGTCTGTTTGCTTGAGCTTGAGATTGTATAATCTCTAGTCTAAAGCTTTTGTGAATGCAAATTAAATTTGTAATTTCCCTCTCCTGTCTTGAGAAAAGTGCCTTTTGTATAGCCCTTGACACTACAAATTATGTGCGGGAGTGTGGTGTCTGTTGGCCATTCCAAAGCTTCAATTTTTAGCATGGAATGAAATCAATGCAGGTTGACCTAAAATTGTGGAATAATTACATTTTACTCGTTTATTTTGGTTTAGGACACATGACTTCTCTTTTCTAAAATCAAGGCTTAATGTTTTTGATTTGGATTACAGCGAAATTTATATAATTTATAAAATTTAATTGAAATTATGCCCCCGAGTTAAAATTGATTTGGCCAACAAATTTTATCATAGAAACTATAAAAATAGATATATAAAAAGTACATTTATCCATATTCTATGTTAAACTAAAATTTTATGTAATTTTTTAAAGAGACCAAATATAAAATTTATACACAAATTTGATAACACGATGTGCAAATATAAATATATTTAACAAGTTTTATCAATCTTACATCTCAATATAAATTATTAGACCTGTTAGTTTTTAATCTAGATAGTCTTGTATTTTTTTGACCAAATTTAAAAGAACTCGTCTCGACTACATGCATAGATAGAGCAAATTCAATATACACACTGGTAAAAATTTTCTAATTTTCGTATGGACTCGATAGGTTGAATTGATAAATTTGTGGCTCGATCCAATAAAAAAAAAAAAAAAGAAAAAAGAAAAAAAAGCCTAAACTACTAAATCCTGCAGCCGAACCATTTTTTAAGCCAACCTGTTGTATAAATCTTACAAATTGAAGTTATTTTTAATTATTTCTATTTTTTTATAGATTAAAAAAAAACATTTTTACAACGTAGAAGCTACTATAAATTCTTAATACACATGTAAAGTTTATTATTTAGTTTTTCTTGTAACATCAAGCCTTTTAATTAAAAAGAAAAATTTCAAGTGATAATGATTTTATAAAAATAAGGAACCGAGATTAAGAGAAAAATTTAACAAATACTAGATTTTTAAGTAATTTTAAACTATTTTAACATTTAAAAATTACCGAAATAATGCACGTTGGAAAAAATGGTCACGAATCTATTCCACCTTACATGGGCATGAGTGCGTACCACGGTCATCGTATAAGGGTACGAGTATGATTTTATTTTTGTTAATTTCTCCGGTCCAAGAGATGATGATGCAGTACGTACCATTTGATCTGTTAATTTATTTATTTAGCACAGTACAGGGCAACGAATAGCGTACATAAAATGCGTTACAGGCACAATTTGATGCAGGCGACAAGCATATTTTTCTAGGTGACAAACAACCGCCAGCATGAATCCCCAGCTCTCGGTGTTTTTCTGCTCAAGGAAGAAAGGGATTATGGGAAGGATATGCCTCCTTTTGCTTTCTATAAGCCCTGAGAAGAAACAATAGAAACCAATAAACATATATTTGGCAACTGATCTATGAATTAGTTGCTATGTACAAAAGACGATCAGGGACATATAATATGAACCAACCCCCCTTCATGTTTTCTCTGAACAAGCAAGAAAAGGATAACAAAAGACATTATGCCTGCTTTTCCATTTTACATATAACCCACCATAAAACAATTAATAGATACGTCCTCCCAATTTTTTCTCATAGCCAAGTGCTAATGTTACCTGGTAGCATTAAATCCACCGAGTGCTAATGTTCCCACAACTATAAAGAGGAAGGGGACTGTAATCAAAGCTTGATTTCTTTTTCCTCCATGTGCCCTTGCAACTCCAGTTCTGACAACTTGTGTGTAACTAGCTAACAAGCACAATTATGTTTGATGATGATACGGTATCCAGCAAAAAAGGTATCACATGAGATTTAAAAAAGAAAAATTACCTGCATCTGAACATTCTCCTCTTGCACCTGCACAACAGCTATCAACTTTAAGAATTAGGCAGTTAGTTAAACCAAAACATAAAATTTCATTTTGTTTCATTTTATCTTTTTTTGCAGGAATTCATTGGAATCCATTGTCCACTTGTTTGTGGAGTGTTTGTGGGCCGTGGAACTGTGGAGTCTCACCTTGTCATGAACTGGCATGTCATGGGTAGCCAAGAAAGACAATTTTTTTTGGAAGCATAGAGGGTGTCAAATTTTCCTAATACAAAATATGAGCGTAGGATTTAATCCCATCTTGTATTCTTTGGTTGGTTTGGACGGAAAGAAACAAAAAAAGCTTTACAGATTAAGCTACACCTCTGTACAAGCTAAGGATTTGTTTTTTGTCTTTATTATACACTTGGCTAAAGGAGGGTAAAGATACAGAGTTGTTATATTTTTTTGAATTTGGTAGATAGTTTGGAGTTGTAATTCGACCCTCTAGTCTTTTTTGCATCTTCTTGATACTTTTTATAAAATTTTGGTATCTTTTTAAGTAACTAAAATTTTATGAAAAAAAAAAAAATTACACTATAAATAACATGTATTAAAATTTAAAAGATTAAGCAAATGCAGTTAATTCCATCAAAAATGTAAGACAAGGTTTTAAGTGATAAGACAAGGATAGTTTGCCATTTCTAAAGCTTTACAGAGCAAGTCTCACCATAAGTTCGTAACTGGATGCATGACTTTATTTAGGCATGCAGTGTTACTTTACAAGGATGTTTCTTAAGAGTTCAGATTGATGAGTCCATTCAAAAGGTTTTTTGAAACCACGATTGTTCAGTACAGCCTTCTTTAATTAAAAGTTGAATGAGGACCAGAGACATACCAGATCGCAGGCAAGTATAAGCTTCTGAAATCTGCAGTAAGATACATCATAGATTCATAGTGCATCATTGTGTGTGGGAAACATCCATGTAGTAAAGAAACATACAACACAGGTATCTGAAACATAAGTACAACAATTGCTGGAAGCCCAAGATATGACACACATTTAATTGTACTACATCCAAAGCTTACCAATTTAAATTTACATTCAGCACAAGATTTTTCATGAACAGGAAAGAGGTCAGGATGAGATTCCCATACTTTCCTCATGTAAGCTGCTTTAACCTATCAATATTCACAAATATGTATCAACCTAATAGGGAAAGAAGAAATTATCTATAAGAAGATTTTAATGAAGAAAAAGACAGTTAATTTTCGAAAGAGGGAAAGAAATAATAAATATTCAAAATGAAGAATGCCTACGGTCAACAAAGTGAAAGCCATAAATATAGTATCAACTATTATTACAGTAAAAGACAAGCACTATAAGGGGTAAATTGTCCCCAACCATTGATATCGTTTGCATGAAGTGGGTTATTGTCAAACTGAAACCAACAATCTCATGTCTACATATATTTGTAGCAAATTTTGCTACACTTTAAATGGGTCAGAGTAATAATATGGCTTTGACAAATGCAGCCTGGACAGAGAAGTTTGCAACGATGGATAATCGGGGGTAAGGATGGAGCAAGCAACGCATTTTTTGCCGCATAATGGAGTCATTAAGAGCAGGTAAGATTATCATGCTCAAAAAGGGCGGTTAATTTTGGCAGAAATGCTGGTGTCACAAACGCTCTTCCAGTTTTGGGGATGAAGAACCCTTGGTAGGGAAGATCCTTCCAAATTCAGCATTCCAGCAAGAAAATCTGCTCATCTAACTGAAAATTTATCTCAAATTGAAACATTTCTGTAACTAGAAAATTCGTCCAACTAATTACATGAGTCGATCAAAGCATTATCTAAACAGCCGATTTGAAAATATAAAGAAATCTGTCGTTGGCTTGGACTGAGAGAATCCTTAAAACTGAAAACAAGACTAGAAGACGGATATCATATCTTCCATACCTGGGATGAAGTGGGGCGAAAATTGGGAGGAAACCCTAGCAAGATTCGCGCCTCGTCGGTCCGCATTCCGGGGAATTCCGTGTTACCTAACCGCTTTATGTATCTATAACTAGAGGGGGGCGTCGGCAATTAATTTTTTACCGGGGCCAAATTCCTCAATTTTTTAAAGCTCCCTTCTTCGTTCTACATTATTATTATTATTATTATTATTATTATTATGTTTTCGTCTATTCTTTTTATAAATAAGCATTAAAAAAGAAATCTAAAATAATAAAAAAAATTATTTAGTATTTTATTAGATTCAAAATTGTAACAAACGCTTCGAAATGAGGAAGACAAGTGCTCTTCCTGTGTATAACAGGATAATAACGACGCATGGTATAAGTAATTATTGCAAATTAATTGTATTAAATAATATTCTAAATAAATAAGTAATGAAGGAAAAAAGACATTCCCTCAAATTTTTATGGTACATTTAGGTAATTTTTAGGAGAATATTGATTTTTAAAGTATTTGTTAAAATATTATTAGTAAAAAATGTCATTTTGACATCGATTAGCAAATTAATTTTCAGCAAAAAATTATGAAAAATTACTTTTTGAGTGCTTGGTAAAATACTAATTTGCTATTCAGTTATAGTAATTTACTCAATTTAAAAGTTACTAAAAGTTATTAACAATTGTTAGAAATTATAAAAAATTTTACTAAACACCTAAAAATTATAAAAATTATAAAAAGTTATTAAAAATTGCTACTTGTTTTATTAAATGTACTAAATATTATAACTAATAACTTTTGACAAAATATTATCAAAAGTTATTAAAATTTAAATTTTAAGACAATGTCTTCAAAAAATATTTATTTTGAGCATGAGAACGTGTTATTTCAAATAGGCAAGTGGGGCTAGCTCAATTGGGAGAAAGTTCCTCTTCCCATAGCTAAAATTATAAATTCAAGTTATCCTAATTTCAAACTCAAAAAATATTAAAATTTGCTATTTGTTCTTATATGTCAAAAAAAAAAAAAAAGAAAAGAAAAAAATTATAGGTTGGAATTAAAAAAAAAATGTTAATTGAATGAATGAAAGATTTTGGCACACTATCATTAATGACAAACCATTTAAGTGCGAAACGGTAGAAACTAGTTGACCGAGGCAACTATGCGAGGGTTGGCAAGTAACCCCCTTTACATCACTCTCTTTGTACTACCTCTCGGTGGTGTTTCGGGGGGAGATGGGTAAGGAAGTATTTTAAATATAAATAAGAGGTTATTCCAACTTTTAGCCCCCATCATACAGGGGCGGAGGCATGCGTTGGTTAAGATACGTTGTGGTCCGAAAAAAAATTTTAGTTTAAAACTTTTTTAGTAATAATAATATATAGTATTTTAATATAATTTTATACAATCTAGTATAATATTTAACTTATAATTCAAATATATATAAAAATTAAAGATAAATTAATAGTTTTAAAAAGTCCAAAAAAAAAGTTAAAACAAAAATTAAGACTACACACTTCTTGGATAAACTTTCATGATTTTTTTACTTTTTCAATTATGTATCTTTGCACTCATTCTCTCTCTTTATATACATACACTACTACATAAGATGGGAAACCCGACTGGACATGCGGACGACCACCATCAGGCGATCGACAAATTCCATTTACCACGACCGCTTGGAGCAAATGGCGACTGCTTACACGCGGTCGGCCATTCCCCAATTTTTTTTCCCACCAAATTCCCTTCCCCCCACACCTTTCCCCAAAAATCTGAGCTCTCTGTCTCTATCTCTCACTGCATCTCTCTCAGTATCTGTCGACGATCGACCGTGAGGTGCCAATTTTCGGCACCATTTGCTTCTCCGGCGACTAGCACCTGCAAGCCAGGTTTGAACAGGTCAGTGGGTTTCTCTCTCTCTCTCTCTCTTTCTTACTCTCTCTCTCACTCTCTCTCTTTCTCACTCTGTCACGGCAGTCACGAACTTCCTTTTTGTGTTTCCGACGCCACAGGTTTCCCCCCGACGAGTTTGAAAAATGGGTGCAGGTGAGTGTCTTAATTTCTCACTTTCTTGAACTCTTCATTTGGAAAAATTATCTACTTAAGTTGATATTTTGTGTGCAATTGCAAGCAACTCAACCTAGTATAATCTTAGACCCAAACTAGTTAGGGTCAATTACATGAATCTTTTTTCTCTTGGTTCATTTCTCTCTAGGGTTATGTTTTCTGTGAGGTTATTTGAGATTAGGTCTTTCTTACAATTTTACCCCATGAGGGCTCACCAAATTATGATTTTAGCTATTTTTTGGTTCTACATGTCTTAATTCGACTTTTATTAGAAAAATTCCATACTCACATGTTTCACACACTTTTTATTAAGTTTTTTTTTTCCCTCTATATTGCAGTCTCATGCTTCTAATTCTGGTAATTGTTGTCCGTTTATTGACTAATTGTTCTTGCATTCTCTTAAGGGGGGCTCCATGGTTGTCTAGGTCATTTGGCAAAATTCCAAACCAAATAGGTGTTGTCTTGGTCATTTAAGTAGTGGTCCATGCATCTTAGTCAATGGCTGTTTTTTTTCTCTCTTTTTTGGAATTTAATCTCGATGAATCATTAGTTCTCATAGTTTTCATTTCTTAATAATCATTGAAAAATGGAATGCATAAAGACAATGAATGTTGTGAAAGGCAAGTCTGAAAAGGATTTCAGGGAAATATCAAATATTATTCTTCAGTGGTTGTTGCTATAACTGCAATTTCCAGTTGTGGGACCATGTCATTGCATAATTAGATTGTTAGTCAACTTAATCTGTAAAACATATGCAGTTAAATCACACTTGTAGAAGTCAATGCGCATGTGTCATTGTTTTCATTCTAATCTTAATTAAATGACATCAGACAGCCAGTGGTTCTATTGGTCGTTTACTGAAATGCCTTCCAAGTTAAAAGTCAAACTGGCCAAGTGTGTTAAGAGGACTCACCTAGATGTTTTTCCATTTTCTTATGATTGTCTATGATTTGATTTGACCACAAGAGAGTTTAGTCAACAAAAAGATCTGGAAGATTGTCACAAAACATTAATTGGAACATAACACATGTATGCCTCACCTTTATAACTTCACATTAGAATGACGCTGTATTCCGTATCATGTATGCTGGTCTTCATTTTCCTTTCCAAGTTACTGACATGTTCAATAATTAACAGGTAGAATTTCGGGCATTGTCTTCGTCTGCTTCCATTCGCACCAGTAGGCTTTTTCCTGAATTGTCGATTATGTAAGTGTTTTTTGCCCAGGGATGCAACAGGTCTGAAATGGAAACTTTGTTCTGAATCTTGTGGTTACGAAACGAAAAAAGCTTATCAAATTTTTCTTAAAAATATACCATTTATGCCTAATTTTCCGCCTCAATTTGTAATGTTACTTTAATGTTCCTATTTTAAATGGTTATGATGCATACTTTTGGTTTCCTTAAACAGATACTCAAACAAAAATTTATCTTTTGGGATAGTTGATCTTGGTCTCTTCCCCAATACTGCAGAAAAGTTTGGAATCTCTCTAGGTAGTTTCACCTTCTAATTGCCATGCATATCAATTCTAAATTTCTCACTTTGCATGATTTGTTCTGTGAATGTCTGTTATGGATTTTTTTTGTCTTGTTGATTGACTAATTGGTTGGAAAGTGGCGCTTGTAGGAAGCAGCGACAAACTTCCAACATATATATTGTTTGATAATGCAGTGGAGGTTACACGCTTTCCTGAGGTGGCTTTTGAACCAAAAGCTTCTAATCCTCCTATAACAAAGGTATCCTTCTCAAGTAAACTATATTGCCCTGAACTAGATTATGTTGCTTGAATTTAAGAGTTGTTTGTAAATTAAACGACGACCTTGAAGCAAGTGTTTGTTGTCCTGTTGGTTTGTATTGTTCTCTCTCTGAACAAGTACATGCTGAGATATGCTAATGGTTATTTGTAGAGTTCAATTTCCCATATTTCATATAGAACATGTAGAAGTTATGTGCAATGGCAAACGAGAGGAGCCTGTTGATGGGCTATGGATTCATATTTACCATAAGTTAGGCATGTAATTTTTTAATTTGATCTGGATGATTCACCCATCCATGTTCATGGTTGATGTATTCATTTATTTTAAATAAAATTGATGGAAAAATTAAGGTTGGAGGGTGTTAATATCATGTATTGATCAATTAGTTACTATACTTGACCAATAGCCAAAGAAACATGGACACCTACACAAGACATATGACACACTAACTTCTAGAGAATGCAGGACACCACTCGTTGGGGACGTGCAAGAAAATATCAACCATCATTCCTTACAACATGCTTTGTGGCACAAGTATTTTTCAATGGGTTGTCCTGTGGCCTTGCAATTAGGAGTATTATCAGTGATTACTTGAACTACATGTTGAAGCCCAACCTTATTAATCACCTGTTTCATCAAGTTTACCAGAAAATCATGGGTTAATTACACTTTGCACCCTTGCACTTTATATTAAATCTCACTTTAGTTCCTCTATTTTCAATTGTAATAGTCAACCTCTAAGATTTATGATCAAGGTTCAATGTTACCCTTCCGTCAAATTCATTGACGGCCACCTGACATCTTCCGTCATAGTTTACTTACTGATTGCTAATAGAAGGCTCAAATTGAATTTTAAGTGTAAGGGATTACTGTTACAAATGATAATGGAGGGACTAAAGTGAGATTTAGGGTAAAGTTCATGCGTGCAACATGTAATCAGCAGATTTAAGGAATATTGGCCCCACTCCACTAGTGAAATTGATTAGAGGCATCTTTTCACTCCAACCATAACTAACTATGCTCAAACCCCTTTTGGCTTCCATTTGACCTTAATTGTGAAATTGCTAGAACGTTTTATTAGGCGGGATTATTGTTTCACCTTCCTGATAGTGGTTTGGCACATTTCACTCCCACTCCAACTCTTTTGTTGAATTGGTTCTCTCTTTTTCAATCCACAAGCTTCCCTTTTGGTATAACTCTTGTAATCCAATGACACACTAGGACTAGGAGGCAGCAAGCGAACCATTTTTGTCTTGGCATTTTTTTATTTTTAACTCTGCTTCAACAAGTGCCTTTTGCCGTTCCACAGGATTTTTACTTGTTACTTTTTTTGCATGCATCAATTCCTTTCGGTTTGTCACTTCAAGCTTCCTTTTGCCTGATCCTTGATGGAGTTCGTCTAGCAGACATCAGCAACTGCTACAGCTATGCAAAACTGGTTATAACTAAATTGTGGGAATGGCAGGTTATTTAAGCATATTCAGATCCAGGTCTAAATATGTGTGTTAGAGAGACTAATCTGAACTTATCTACTCTTGAGAGTTCTTTCAATTCAAGCCTTGATGTTTAATCTTCTTCAACTATATAACCTTGTGAGAGGTCTGTGGATCTTCAAGCTTGTTGATGTTTTGGTCATGGAGTTGAGGAATGACTCGATGGATCATATGCTTTAGAAAATGAATTGTGGGCTCAAAAAAGTGGCAGTGGAAGAAATGTCCATGGGGATT
>JAVXUM010000012.1:282325-298028 GCA_035590655.1 Pouteria glomerata | reverse complement strand
AGTCTAATGTGCGATCAAAATCACACTAACATATTCTAAAAAATCTACACAAAACGACACCGTTTGATACAAAACGGTGCCGTTTGGTCGACTGCTGCGGCTGCAGTCGAGGGGTCGACTGCAGCCCCCCCGCGTCCCAGTGGTCCCCCAAGGCGGCGAGGACAGAAGGACAAACTTGGTATGTTAAAAAAAAATTTTCACTGAACTCATCATTTTAACAGAAATTCTAACAAAATTAGGGTTAAAATTAACGAAAAGAGTCTAGGCATTATCAATATTTCAAAATAAAAGAAGTGTGTAATTTTCAAATGTTAAGGGAGTTCATTTATAATTATCTAAATATTTAGTAAATTTAGGTGTAATTTACCTATTTAAAAATAATTTTAATTATTTAAAATTATTTATTCAAATTTTGATGTATTTTCATAATTAATTACAATCTACTTTCTCTCGAGATCAGTACGTATTTTTGCCCCAGAGACAAAAGTAGTTAGTTTTGTTTTTGTGCACAATCGCCTAATTAATTGTGTGGATACCCATTCCAATAGCAGCTTTTGTATTGAGCTAGCCATTGATCTAAATTTTTATCATAACAGAATGGACCGAGAATTAATTGTATATTTGATTTAAAATATCTTAATACTCAATTGTCATTTATGTTATTTTGCTTGCTGACTTAGTTGGAGATTCTTATGTGCATTTCTCGTGATCATTGTAAACAATATGGTTTGATTTCACCAATTTTCATTATATAAAATTCAAATGTGTGTTCAAATTTATATGTTTGTGTAAAAATTCGTATTCAAATTCTAACACAAAGAGTATAAAAGCATATGTATTTAAAATTTTAAATTTTAAATACATTAAAATTAAATTTTTCCATAAAAAAATTAAATTTTTATTTAAATGTTTATATTAATTTAAATTACACTTAATTACTAAAATATATATACATATATATGTTATCAAAACTACACCTCTAGCCACTGGCTCATAAAACAACTCCGAGTACAATTAGACTTGACATAATCCAGAGCCACGGACAGAAGAAGATTTCACAAAAAGGTAAAGAAGGCATGAAGAAAATCGAGGACGGTGGGAAATTATGGTCGAATTTTTAATGATAAAAATGTGTAAACCGTTTGATTGTTTGCGAAATTAAATCTCAGCAATTGATGATAATTTGTGAGAGGGATATTTTGAAATGAGATATGTTTTATTATATATAGATATTAATTCAAATTACACTTAATTACTAAAATATATATACACATATATATGCAATCAAAAGTACACCTCTAGCCGCTGGCTCATAAAACGGTTTCAAGTACAATTAGACTTGACATAATCCAGAGCCACGGACAGAAGAAGATTTGACAAAAAGGTAAAGAAGGAATGAAGAAAATGGGGGGAAGGCGAGAAATTATGGTAGAATTTTTTATGACAAAAATGTGTAATCCGTTTGATTGTTTGTGAAATTAAATCTCAATCGTTGATGATAGTTTGTGAGAGAGAAATTTTAAAATGGGATGTGTTTTATTATATATTGTGATGTGAATGATATGATAAATATTATTTTAGCATGAGACTGTAGGATTATAGTTAAGTATTTGTTAAATTGTAACGGTATAATTTGATATGAAAATTTGGATAAATTATAATGATGATAAATTTTCAAATTATTTTTTTAAAATCGGTTAAATATTGATATCTTTGCATAATTAAGAAAAATATTTTATATGCATATTCTAAGTATATGTGATTTAGTACTCACTCCTTATAGTTAATTTTATAGAGACAGATGCTCATGATGAATCAGTGAGATAGACTCACTGAACATTAGTTGTTTATTATTTATTTCATGTATTTGTTTTAGATAATTAGTTTTAGACCCGATTTGAGATGTATTGTTTTGAAGCCTTCGTTATGACATTTATTAGATATTTGGAGTATTCCTACTATGAATATACTATTATTATTTTAATTTCGCTTTGATTAGTGTAGATGTATAATTTATTATGATTATTTTGTGAGTTTGTTGCACGTTCCCAAATACTCAAAGATTTATAGGATTCTGAAATATCAATTAATAAGTTGAAGAGGGTTTAACTGGTAAGACTTTGAATTTATTTTTCAGTGGTCATTAGTTCGAATCTCCTTAAAACTACTGGAGGGTTTACCTAGTCGTTAACTTTAGAGCCTCATGAAATAGTCGAGTTACGCGCAAACTAGTCTGGACACTCTGAGTTAAAAAAAAAAAAAAAAAAAAAGGTTAAAATTAAGCTTGATTCGGTCCGTTCCCATACCGATGTTTCACTATTGGTTTTCACCGAGCCTACCTTACCTTACCATGCACGGAGATACAACAGATTCCAGACTGGCAGTGGTGGTGCGTTTTAAAGTCAAATCAAAAACCGGTTCCTCTTATAGAATAGATCCAGCATCCCAAGTCCAATCCTGCCGGCTTCCTCCGGCTCCGACTCCGACTCCGACTCCCGGTCTGTTGCAGCGCATAGCTTTGGAGATAAAGAGGATTCGGTCGGTCGATTGGTAAGAAAGATGTGTTTATTTTGTGTACAATCCTCATATCTTGCAGTTAGTTCTATCAATTCTTTTCTAAAGTTCCGATCAAGCCTTCGGCAGCCCAGCTTTAGTTGAACTCCATCCATCAAGCCTCCGAAGAGATAAGAGGGAGGAAGATTGGGAGAAAGAAAATTCAACCTCCGAAGCTGTTGGGTGCAGAGAAATCTCGCTAAATAGCTGCGGGGTGTAGCTGGGTATTACAGATTAGGGTTTTCAAGATTAGAGTTGAGAGGAAAGCTAACAACAAAGTGAGAGGGTTTCTATAAGAATTTTTTAAAGATTCTTTTATCTTCTTCTTGTAAGTTCTTACTCCGTTATTCAAGACTAGATTTTTCCGGACTTGTGTATATAATCATATTTTCGAACTACGGTAAGTCTTGTGTTTCTCTTGTGGTTGTTTCTTGTTCGTTTGTTATGTATTGCATAATGTAATCCGGTATTCCGCACAACACTAAGTAATTCTAAAATTTATAGATTTTGTTTTTTCGGGTGAATTCGTGAAGCAGATGAATTTGATTTGAATTTATAGATTAGTTTGCGAGCTCGTTAATTAAAACCTATCATGTATTTTGCCTTGCCACTGTTCTGTTTTGAAAGATTTGATTTTGAAGTTGAGTATATAAACCAAACCAAATCAAATCAAACCAAAGCCTTTTCCCGGAGTCTATTGAAGTTGGAGTAAGTGTCAGGAAAAATTATTATTTGCTTGTTAAGGATAAATACTGAAACTCTCTCTTGTGGCCTGTCATATTTATTCGGATGAATACTAAGACATTTTCAGCTCTATACATAAACATTAGAAAAATATTTAAGAAATATTAGTTTAATTCCTATTTTTATTTATTTATGACATAATTATGACATCATGATTAGATTCAATTGACTTGACCGTTGAACCATGGTCATGTAACCCGGCCATTTTTGGTTTTGAAAGCATTGATGCAAATGTCGGTGGCATAGTTATCCTGGTGCTGAGCCACTGGTTTTCTTCTTTTTGTACCCTTCTATTTTCTTTATTTTTCTTAAATTACTTGTATATAATGTCGAGATTTACCAGGCTAAATATTGATGAAATATGTTTTTCTTTTATGAAATGGGATTGGACTTTTTTAGATTGGATATATAAGGCCTTGGATTTCATACATAGTTGCGTTGCTGCTGCTTTCCGTCCATCTGATTTTTATTATTGCAATTCCCATATGTTAGGTGTTGCTTTTTGGACCAAGGAAATATGGCTGGTGAGGAGGCCAAGAGCCGTGCCAATGCAAACAATAGTGAGTATTGATTTATTTATCTCAATCTTGTTGCTTACCATTCTCTCTATTTGTCAGGCATGACAAAATTAACCATCCCCAGGGGGTTTTTATTTATCTGCCCCGTTTGAGGTGGGATGGGCATATAAATTTTAAGGGATCCCTAAATGGGTACAGAAACGTGGATGGGATTATAGTCCTACCCTGCTTTGTATCTATATATGTTTGCATTTGTATATTAATTAATACTCTTTATGTATTTTAATGATATCATATGTTAATATATTTTAATGTAATAAATGCATTTTATTTTTAAGAGGGGATACTTGCTTTAGATAAACAAAAATCCAATCATTTAAACCTGGCGTGTACGGGGATGGGGGCAGGAACATGTAAGGGTGTTGTTACACAGTGAGGTGGAAAGGGTCTCTTCCTTGAGCCCACCCTGTCGAAATCTTTACTTTTCATTTATATGAACTTACATAACAATATATGGCCTTTATGTGACGTTCTTTTCTAACTTTATTCCTTTGGAAATTATTAAAAGGAAAAAAAAAGGAAGTGAAAAAAGAGACTGGGCTAGGCCTCACTGCCAAGAAGGATGACAACTTTGGGGAGTGGTATTCTGAGGTATGCTTTGAATGTTCGATCATCTATGAACATTCCATTGGCTGTTGTTTCACTTTCAATATTTTTCTTTTATTTTAATACATATTCAACCATTTATTTTAAGTAATATGTTCTGCTGCTGGAAACTATTCCCCATAATTTCATTAGAAAATTTGTTTCGTTACACTATGAATTAGTTAGAGATAGAATTGTATTCTTCTTGTTGGTTAAGATTTTCACATGTGAAATAAGTGAAAGATGTTACCCATATTAAAGTGCTGAGTTCTTGAATTCAAAAGGTGGGTCCTGCACAGGATATATGGAGATGCTGCATGTTGAGATTTTTTTTGCCTTATTATGTGACATGTGCTGCTTATCAGATGCCTTCACAAAGTGTGGCATAGAAAATGAAAAACTTCCATAAGGGTTTTCCTTTTCCATTATATACCCCATTACAGTTATAAAATTCTTGTTCCAGATTATTTATTTAAAAAAAAAAAATTACTTGTTCCAGATTATAAAATACTAGTGTCAAATGCACTGTGTATGGTTATGGAAGGCTTTTGATTTTTTCTTCCATCAATTTTTTGGCTTGTCAGGTTGTTGTTAGCGGTGAACTGATCGAGTATTATGACATATCTGGCTGTTATATCCTGCGACCATGGACAATGTCTATTTGGGAGATAATGCAGGTAAGCTTTGATCTTTTGATATAGTCATTTACTATTCGCCTCCACCACTGTGGGATCCTGGAAATTTCTGATTACCTACAGATTGATGATTTTAATTGATTTCTAATTTAGATAATAATTGATGTAACTGTCATTGATGTAAAAGGAGATATGTTGCCTTGTAGCTGGTATGTGCTTTATTGCAAGATCATACATTTCTTTTGTTAATGCATCTTGTTTGTGTTCTTTAATTCCTCTCTTTGCTTTGGGGGTTTTGCGGGGTTGATTACTCATGTCAATGCAGGCCTTCTTTGATGCAGAAATTAAGAAGATGAAGATCAAGAACTGCTACTTCCCTCTTTTTGTATCCCCTGGTGTTTTACAAAAGGAGAAAGATCACATAGAGGGTTTTGCTCCTGAGGTGAGATTTTGATCGCTTTTGTTATGGTGGTTGCATTTAGCTGAACTTTCCTTTTCGATTAGAAAAATAATCTGCTTATTTGAAATTTATCTAAACATCTTGTGAATCTTCCATTTTTCCCCCTTCCTATATATATAATTATAATATAATATATATTACTGGATAAAATAGGCAACAATAAGACATTATTTGAAGTACATGTAATAACCCCCCAAAACAAAAGCAGTATTATAAGCTGCAGTTTAGATAATTTTCTATATTAGAATCAAAATGTGCACATGGTACCCTAGAGGGACGGATAGTTGACCAATGTCAGCTGGAGGAGTACTTTTATAGTTTTACTCTCCTTGAGCTTTTTGCCCATTCTAGTAGATAACGGATATAAGAGAACATCATTCCAAATAGGTTAATGTTTTGGAGCCCACATTTTCTGTTTCCTTAAGGTTTTCCTTGTGAGTAAAAATATCAAATATTATGAATTAATGTTAGAGCATTGGAGTTTTAGAAAGTCAAATGGGCTTCTATAAATTTGTTTTTTTACATGCTGAATTTGAAGAAAGTGCCTATGTATTGCTGATTGTTCAATTGGGCGCACAACCCCATCTCTACTCCTTTCCCTTTTCCATCCCCGTTCCCGTTCCCGTTCCTGTTCCCCTCCCTACCGGAACAATATGTATTCTAGGTAACGTTGCATTACATAAGAGTACCAAATTTTTGTTTAGAAGACGCTATATCTATGTATGTGTTAAGTTATCAATTGTCTCAAAAGCTTAATAGCCTGTTTAGATTGAGAGGTTTGGGAGGGGAGTTGTAATTAATGCATTGTTTAGATTGAAGTGTTTAAAGGGCGGAGGAAAAAGTGAAAGTTAAGAGAGGGGAGCATGTACCATTAAATAATGCGTGACACTTCGCTCTTTTAAACCTTCGAAAAGGGAGGAAACGGAGGTGAAGTGTAATTAGTTTTAGGTTCTGTTTGGTTTGTTATAAAATTCTGAAAATTTCTAAAAATCTCTGAAAACCTCTAAAAGTTATCACTTTTTATCTCACTACATGAATTACGAATTCACAATTTATCTAATTTTTTATCACTCCAAACACACCCTTAATTATCCAAACAAAAAAATAAAAAATCTTCACTTCAGTCCACTTCCTTTCATTGCCTCTCCTAACTAAAACTAAACTTCACTCTAATCCCTCTCCATCCAAACTTCCTTTCATTGCCTCTCCTAACTAAAACTAAACTTCACTCTAATCCCTCTCCATCCAAACGGGCTATAAGCTTTTAGGAGATGGGATCAACAATGTATGTCAAGTCATTTCAACGTTCCTCGTCACTTGTGACCTTGACTTGCACGTGGAACAAAGACAAACAAACTTAATCAAACAAGTGCACAAAAACTTAATCAAGCAAGGTGCACCAATACAAATTGACTAGAATGCATAAGAGCAAACGGGGAATGAACATTGATAACCTGATTTTAAGCTTTTAGAAAATGAGACCAGCAATATATATCAAGTTGTTTAAATAATATGCACGAGGTGTAATGGAGTTATACCATTGACCTGAGGGCGTTTCTTTGTGGATGTTTTGAATCTTTGATGTCTTGTGTAACTATTGTTGGTCTGACTTTTACATTGTTAGATGTTGTCCCATCTCAATCCATAATATAAATCATTCCCTCTATGTAAGAGATGAACTTTTCACACCTTAATACCTAGGTTTTAAAGTTAAGTCCCATACTCTTATGTGTAGTTTGGCTTTTTCACATGTTATCAGAGTGGGTTTTCAAATTAGACCTCACCATTGTTTATGCTAAGCCTATGTCTATGCGGGTCACGTGAGGAGGGTAGTTAGATGTTGTCCTACATCGGCCCATGATAAAAGTCATTGGATTTCCCTCATGTTAACGCCTAGGCTTTAAGATTGAGGCCTCTACTCTTATGTGTAGTCGGGCTTCTTAACATACATAAATATTATTTTTCATCTAGTTTATTAACAAGGTCACATCATCAATTTCATGAGCATTTCTTTCACCACAATGCTAGTTTATGATGTTTAATTGTTTGTTCAGTGGCAAGGACATTCGGGGTTTTGTCAGTTATGATTTTTGTTGTTAGGCTAGCAAGGAGAGAGATAGCATTTGTGTTGATGTTCACATTTTGACTTTGACCATCTTTTGTTGTTTGTTCACATTTTGCAGGGATTGATATTGGATATTAGATTTTGTAGATTTGTTTTGATCGTTCTTCTCTTATTCCCTCGTGAATTCTCAAAAGGGATCTAAAATAATGAGTCTTTTCAGGTTGCTTGGGTCACAAAATCAGGACAATCTGATTTGGAGGTTCCTATTGCAATTCGTCCTACAAGTGAAACTGTCATGTATCCCTGCTATTCTAAGTGGATAAGAGGACATCGTGACTTGCCTTTGAAACTTAACCAATGGTGCAATGTTGTTCGATGGGAGTTCAGCAATCCAACTCCATTCATCAGGTAGTTTTTGATGGATCTCTTGTTCTTGGTTGGTCTTTTACCATGTCAACGAGACATTTTGGTTTCTTTGGCTGTTAAATAAGGTCTTGCAACTTTAGAACGTGAAAAACTTTAGGCAATGAAAGCTTTTTCAAATCTAAAGTTGTGGCAGACTGGCAGTAATTTGAAATCTGGTAATCATAACCATGGCTGCAAGGCTTTTGCGGCACCATGCTCGGGAGCTATTTTTCCATTGAACTGTTTTATCTTGCTGGCTTCACATTTAAGTTGTTTTTTCTTTCTTAACTTTCTTTTATTTTTTGGTTAATCTCTTCAAGCCCATAATGTTTCTAATACTTCCAATTTTTTCGGTAAACTAGTCAAAATTTAATGTATACTCATCCATATGGCCAAATTACAGTTTCCCCTTTGCTGCAGTGAAACAATCCATTAATCTGTTCTTTAAGAGTTTTTATTTTTTAAGCATGTTCATAGTCGTTTATAGCATTGATGACAATTTTATTGCTCATTTGATGTCAAATACAGAAAAAATCTTTTTTTTTTTAACATGTTTAAATGCCAAAAAAGAAAAAGTGAAAATTATATAGGAAATTTGTTCAATGAAACTTCTTCAACTTTTTTTTGAAAGCATCCCACTTCCACAAAATAATTCTAAACTATGTTTTTTAGTTGTCGAAAAATGATAGGTAATCATATTAAGTTTCCTGCCGCATAGAATCTGGTTCTTTGTGATTTACTAGTCTGTTAACTTGTTTCTGTAGGAGTCGTGAGTTCCTTTGGCAGGAGGGGCACACGGCATTTGCTACGAAGGAGGAGGCAGATATAGAGGTATTAAATGTTGAACTTTAGTCAATCTGGCTTCATATATTATGCTTGCGGATTAATTATTTGTATCTTATAATGGAGGTTTTGGAAATTAACTTCTATTTAGTTGCCTGGCCTTCAGTTCTTCTGTCAGGATTTAGGACTTGCTTCCGGTTATTAGGTCCATAATAGGTATTAATGCATCTAAGGCTTCTAAGCTAAAAATGACTTATGAACTAGTTTGCACCTGAATTGAAATACATAAACTCGTACTTTACTTGTACTTCAGATTTTAATTCTTCTTATATCACATCGTTCACCAAAGTTCAGTTTGGCTAGTCATTTAGGGTTTTAAGTTCGAAATTGTGCGGCTAATTCTATCAGCAAAACCTGCGTTAAAAAAAAAAGCTGTGAGCAAAATTTTTTTTTTTTCCTTTTTTTATTGTAATCTTTTATTCATATTTTTGAGAGGTTAGGGTCAAGTTTTTATCATTAAAATTCATGTAAAGCACTTAAGTATAGGCTAGGGATGCTTAGGTGGACCGATACGAGCTAAAACAGAACATTGTTGGATGAATGCTGGATGAGCGCTTGATGTTGCACGATATCGCACGATGACCATAAGAGTGCTAATTGGACAGTGGTGAGCGCAAAAGAGCATTTGATGACTCCTTGAGAGAGAAAGATGATTGATCGACCTTGCATTTGTGCTGAATGTAATTTTGAAAATTTAAATTTGGTTTCAGAGTCTTGTTTGGCTTAGAATTGTGTTTCCCATATTTTTGGGACTTCGTTTCTAGAGTTTATACAGAGCAAAAACTGACCAATGAACTTCAAAAATAAAGTCTCGCATCTCTTATCAATTGAAAAAATCATTCACGAGTAGCGGGTTGTGATCTGGAGGAGTAAAAAAGCGCATGAAGAGTTGACATAAACTGTCATACTCTCTTATTTTTTCATAAAATTTAGTCCATTCATTTGGAACCCATCTCTATCCAAATGGAGCCTAAATGTTAATGGAGCTTCTACTTAAAAATTATATATTAATATGAAAATTAGGACATGGTATCTTTTGTTTGTTAGGTATGCTTTTGACTGTTGATGTATTTCAGGTTCTTGCAATATTGGAACTTTATAGACGCATCTATGAAGAATACTTGGCTATTCCCGTTATAATGGGCAAGAAAAGTGAGCACGAGAAGTTTGCTGGTGGACTTTATACAACCAGTGTTGAGGTATTTGTTATGTACGCTAAAGCAGTCCAGCCTTCAACTATCACTCCACAATTTTACTCTTACTGTACATTGGATTTAAAAGGTTGAACTGTTTTGATAATCTTTATCTATGATATTTTCCAGGCTTTTATTCCGAACACTGGTCGTGGTATCCAAGGTGCAACTTCTCACTGTTTGGGTCAAAATTTTGCAAAAATGTTTGAGATAAACTTCGAAAATGAAAAAGGTGAAAAGTCTATGGTCTGGCAGAATTCGTGGGCATATAGCACTAGGACGGTAAAATAAACTGCTCTCTGGTTTTTGTTATGTGATTGATTATTGTCATGTAACTGAAACTAGATTTCTCTCTAGTATTGACTGTGTATATTGTTTCGGATTTTTCTGAGTATTGGAACTTGTGAAGCTATTATATCTTAACGTTAATGCACCAATATGTGAGATCCAACTGCTCTTTATTGTCTGCTCTAGAATATGAAGGTATTGTTTAACTCTGATTGTAGGGTTGGAGTTTGCAATTGATATTGAATTGGCTGTGGAGTGTTTCTTTTTTACGCTCCGCAAGATTAGGACCTTTTGGTTCTAGTATATGTATTTGGTTACTGTCAATTGGAAAGGATTGAGTCATTTGATAAAATTTAATAACAATTGTTTTCGCTAAAAATTTTTGGTTACTGGTAGTGTTATTGTTTTTACTCTGGTGAAACAACAATTGGCAAAAAATTTCAAGTTGTATTTTCTCTCCTTTTTGCTTGTGGGAATGTTTTATGTACTTTCCAGCTGACTTCACTTTCCTTTGAAAGTAGATTTGGGAAAGGAAGATCTGGTTCTTTCTCTCAGCCCTACTCAGCAAGATATTATTCTTCTTTTACATTTGCCCTTGAAAGTATCTACCTGAACAAACAAAAAGATTAGAAGTGGCAGGTGCATCTGCAAGTTGGGACTTCTGAGGTTCTTTCTATTTTTCTTCTCTAACAAGAGAATTGACCAGTTTGTTTGCAATATACTTTAGTTAAACATTTTATCTGCAATTTCACGGACAATCAAAAAGTGGGTCCATGAAAGTAATTTATATAATCCACTGAAGTTATATTTTTAATATATGAGGGAACTTGAGTTTGCAATTATAACAGGCTCAAATACAAAGTACATGGGTTGATTAGATGAACCTGTGTGTTCATATCCTTTATCAGATCATAAGCCAGAGACTTTGGATTAGCATCCATAGACATTCTCATAAGCCAGAGACTTTGAATTAGCATCTATAGGCAATCTTTAACTTGTGCATTGTGGTAGTTATTTATATCAGTTGCAAATTTTAACAGCACTCAGTGTCAATAATTTCTATATTAAAAAATCGGTAGTGGATCAATTATTGAGGAATATAAGAAAACAGGTGTTTTGGAGTTTGCATAGTCTTACAGACTACTTGACACTCATGTAGGCCTCCTCTTGGTACAAAGGATGACTAAAAAGACCCCACTGTGTGTTGGCTAATTCTGTCAGACCAGCTTGGTAGATGGATGGTCTCTCAGCCTGATGTTAAGGTCTTAAAGTCATTCTATTGTGCTTAGTTTGAAGTTGGGGTGGTTACATGCATCTGTAATATAATTATCTTCTTTTATGGTTTCTTCATCATTTTCTTTTATGGTGTGCTAGGGTCTTTGGATTTGTCTATGGAAAAGGTGGGCAAGCAAAATAAAGTAAAAATATTAGGTTGCTTTTGTATTGATGGTGTTGAAACTATTTATTTAAGGAGAATTAGTCAAATATAACTTTGTTAGTTTAGGTGTGTGGATTTCATGGGTTTGAGTGGTTTGATATGATGGACTTGAAATCACTACAAAGAACTAGTTATCTAGAATCCTTCCCAATAGTGGCTCCACTACTCCAATAATAATTATTTAAATCTTTTGTGTATTCTTACCTAAATTAGTTGACTCTCTTGTATAGAATTTAACCTCCAATTGACTGATTTGAAATCTACAATTATCCAAATGGGGACTTAAAAGTTATTCTCTTCCCTTTTTTGGTTCAGTCGGAGAAATGAGAAGAAAATAAATAAATATTTGTTAAAACATTTGTTTTTTATTGGTTAATCATAAAAAAAGTTGATTATGTAGAAATATTTTGATTTCCTTCGCATTTTTTTTACTTAACAAAACCTTAGTAAAAAAGCTTAGGAATTGTTTTCCTTGTAAATTTGATATTCTGCCAGCTCAATTAGGATTTCTAATTCTCTCTCTCTCTCTCTATATATGTACATAACTCCGCATCTTTTTCAAATTATTTGACAGATTGGAGTGATGGTGATGGTTCACGGGGATGATAAAGGCTTGGTGCTTCCTCCAAAAGTAGCAGCTATCCAAGTTATTGTAATTCCTGTGCCTTACAAGGATGCTGATACTAAAGGGATCATTGATGCCTGTGAGGCAACTGTGAAAATTTTGACTGAATCAGGTTTCCGTGCTGAAGCAGACTTTAGGGATAATTATTCACCTGGTTGGAAGTATTCACATTGGGAAATGAAAGGTGTACCTCTAAGGATTGAGATAGGACCAAAAGATCTTGCCAACGAGCAGGTTGAAGCAAATTTGTTATTATACATCTTCTATTCATTTCTAGTTTTTTGATTGCTTCTTGCCCCTTGGTGGTATTAATTTCATTTTCCAATATTTTTTGCACTCGATGTTTTATTTTTGCTTTCATCTCTACTTAGGTACGTGCTGTTCGCCGTGATAATTCAGCTAAAATTGATATTCCAATGATCAGTTTGGTTGAACAAGTAACAGATATGCTTGCCAATATTCAACAAAACTTGTTTGATGTCGCAAAACAAAGACGAGATGCCTGCATTCAGGTTGCAAAAACTTGGGATGAATTCACGGAAGCATTGAGCCGTAAAAAAATGATCTTGGCTCCTTGGTGTGATGAAGAGGTATAATGTTTACTTTGACAGTGGTTTACAGAGTTCATGGTGGTAATGAGATTTCTGATAAGATAAGGAAAAAGGGGGCAAACAGAGCTTTTTGAAGGATGATAATGGAAAAAAAAGAAGTGTATTTTTGGTAAATATTCATACTTATACACAGATCTTTATATCTGCTTTTCCTATCCATTTTATTTATTTATTTATTTATTTATTTTGTATCATCTTCTTTTCCCTTTTCCTTTTTTAAATTTAAACAACATGGGTGGAGGGATGGGGGTTTCAGGATTTGGTCTTCTTTTCCCATCCCTATTTAGAAAGAGGATCAATTTCTTACAGAAATGCTTCATTTCATTTAGTTGTTTGTTTATTGTTATTATTATGTTTTTTCTCTGGTATAGGAAGTTCTGTTTGATAATTTTTGTTTTTCATTCTCCAGGAGGTAGAGAAAGATGTGAAAGCCCGGACAAAAGGAGAAATAGGAGCAGCGAAGTCGCTCTGTTCTCCATTTGACCAGCCTGAACTGGATGAAGGTATCATTTTCTGTTCTTCGGTTAGTCAATGAATAATGTCAATCTGGTTTTCATTAGCTACAGTTGCTCAGAAGGTGGGCAATTAGACTTATAAAATGGCTGATCACTGATTTACTTTGGCCTTGGAAAAGTCACGCTATTGATCCAACTCCATAAACAAAGACATTATCTTTAGACTTTTGGATGCTATCATCCTTTTCAGGCTCCACTCTGTAATTTTATTATCTCTAGACAAGCCTTGTGCTTCTTGCAATTTTACATTTTCATGCACCAGTGCACAAAATTTATGCATATTTATCCTGGGAAAGTGGAAAAATTTAATGGATGTTGACTCTTTTTTTTTGGTTATTCGTAAGGATTAGAAAGTAACTATTAAACATGACCTTACCTACGTGGATTTAACGGAAGATATGGTCCTTAACAGATTTGATTGGCGTCGTCAAATCCATATAGCCGACCTCATTTAGTGGAAAAAGACTTGGTTTGGTTTGGCTATTCGTAAGGATGAATTATACAGTTATAGAGATTATGTTACTCTCCCAACTTGATCTCTGTTTCTTTTCTTCATTATTGTCTGAATTAAGGGGACTTGAATTTTCAAGTCAAACCAAGATTCCCATGATCACTACATGCACGCAGATTGCATGGAAGGTTGGTACGGGTTATATGACTTTTGTAGGGTGCCATTGGACAGTCACGAGGAGTTTCAATTCAAACATGTTGCTTGGCATTGGAAGCAAAGTTTTTAACATCAAGTATTTATAAACACCATGTATGGTGATGGATGTCATCTTATATGATTGACCCTTTCTCTTTCATACAACTAGAGATAATAAGAGCACATGTATCTCTAGTTGTATGTAATATCTACGGAACATCAGATGCCTGTGCGTGCTATTGTCTGACCAATAGCTTGGTTTTAGCAATGTCGAGCCACCATGGGCATGGACGAGTGTCTAAATCTAGCAATGCTTTGTTTTCTGCTTTATTTTTTTGCAGGTACATTGTGCTTTGCTTCAGGCAAACCTGCCAAGAAGTGGACATATTGGGGACGTAGTTACTGATATCAGTTCTGGACTAGATGATTTTATTTTATTTTGTAAACTTCCATTTTGTGTTGGTCTGAGTTTAGGTTTGAGATTTGGGTGTAGTGGTTGTAGCACAAGCTTGACATACGTAGGAGTCATCTCCCCCTCTTTTGCTTCCAAGGAGAATATACCAACACTTTTTTGTGGTTATGTTTTGGGGATTATGGTATATGATTTAGACTTATTCGTGTTTTTCACTTGACAAATGTGATCTTGGTTGCATTATTAATGTACTCGGTGCTCAGAAGGAAATAAATATACTTATCCAGAAGAAGAAAATAAAAAGGATAAATTATGCATATTACCCCTGTAATTTATCCTTGGTTTTACTTTGGTCCTTGCAATTTTAGTTGTGACAATAAATACTTTTAGTCAAATATCTTTGCAGTCCTATCATCTAGTCAAAATTTATACCCTTATAAAGTTCATAATGGTGCAATGTTGCATTAAAAAAATGTTGTAACACATGCAAGAATTTCAACAGTCCCATTAATTGAATTAATAACGATAGGGAGCTTTTCTTTTGTTGAACTCTGTTAACGCTCTCCAACTTTCGTTCTGGTCTTTAAGTTGTGCCCAAATATGTTCCTTTGGTGGAGAAGATTGGATTTACGAGGTGAGATCAGTTTTTATCTTGCTGATTTTATGACGTTACTAAATTTATTATACCGGATAAAAATATAAAGAACGACAAACCTCTAGTTTGAATTACGGAATTGACACAATGGCTAGTTTTTCCTTATGAATCTCCTATCCGCGAGCATTTTCTGTTTCTTAACCATAGCAATATCAAAAGAGGAATGTTTTACCCGGTTGTAGCGGGGCCGGATCAGAGAAGGTAAATATGAGCGACGAGATTTAGAACGTTAGCAACAAAGTGATGTTGTCCATAGTTTTCTTTATATTTTTGGAAATCATTACTCAAATACCCTGTCTTCATTCTAGATGTTCTGATTGGTTATCAAATAGTCTGATTGTCTGCCAATGACAAACTTGCAGAAGAGGTGGAGGCGAAAAATTCATCGTCGTAAGGGAGAGAGAGAGAGGGGAGGGGGGGGGGGGGGCTTCGAATTTTCATCTGCTGATAAA
>JAVXUM010000012.1:241622-254970 GCA_035590655.1 Pouteria glomerata | reverse complement strand
TGCCTATAAATACATGGAGAAAACAGTAGGAAGAACAACACAACATCCCTTATTGTGGGCTTTTATTTTTTATTTTTTCTTTTCGTAGCAGCAGCTCTTAAACTTAAATTGCTATTTTGTTGTTGCTTGTAAATATTTGCTATTTGGTTGGATTAGTGTTTAGAGATTGATAAATTTTATTTGTTTTATTAATAAATTTTATTTGTTCTACTTCAATTTATTTTTGATCTCAATCCGCTTATTGAATATTAATAGGTTTTGTTCATTCTACTTTTTCGAAGATTAGTAAATTTGGCAAATTTTACTTTGATTGGTGCTTAACGGAATCAATGTTACTTGTTGTTTCGGCTTCTCAAATATATATGATATGTATATATATGTAAGTATTTATTGGAGAAATTTATTTGTTTATATAAGATGTATTTAAAGTGATAAAAAATGAAATAAAGTAATATAAATTATAAATTTGTAATTCGTACACTGGAATAAAAAGTAAATAATTTTTTAAAATTAAAAAAAAAAATCAACAAATCAAACAGAGCCATAATAGGTTATAATTATTTACCATTATTATACATTTGCCCCAGAGTAGTTTTAACTTTGAAGTCCAATCAGGTGTGAAATGAAGTTTTATCATTTGCATACATATTACGTTAAATATGAAGTGGATTTGAAATGTATGGAAAAATTAGAAATTTATGGATGCAATTCAGACCGACCGGCCGGGTTTAAGACATGGTTAAACCCATCCCAAAAGGGTATGGAACCTACTGAGACACGGACAAACCCGAGCTCGGGCTTAAAAATTGAAGCCCACGTACAAGGCCAGCAAGTAACATTTATTTATGGCTTAATATATGGCTCACTGGGGTTGAGCTAAAATTTAAATAAGGAACTAATAAGATAAAAAGGCAATACAATCAATAAGCTTATGTCTTACTGATACTGATCTGACAGACAGAATCGTATTCTTAACCAATACCTAGAGGACTGAAGTACAGGATTCAACAGTCCCCACTAACATGGTTTGTTTAACAGAGGGATGGTTAAATTGACAATACCCCATCCAAGAATAGTGGGAACAGAATTTAATTATCGCCATTATTCCATCATACTTGGCCAATCATAACATTTTGCACGCTACCAACATGCTATAGATCATATGAAATATATATATATATATATATAAAATGCTGACTTCCACAGAAAGTAAATGCTCAAACATGTAAGATGGCTAATGACATTTTGTAAATACTGACAATGTGAACTGCCCACAAAAAGTACGGGAACTGCAAGAAATCTGCCCTCGTTATGAACTACGAGTCTGTTATCACTTCCAAAACAAATTTGCTGGTTATCACAAATCCTTGTTCACTATGGCATCAAATAAATTAATGTCCAAAAACTTTGGCCTACATCAGAAGGAAAAGACCATACCAATCCCCATTGACCACTCAAACCAACAAAGGAAACTTACATTAATTTCCAAAATATTCCATCCACTAACTACTTCTATAAACACTGACAAAAATTTAGTTACCTCAGCTGCAACCTCACAAGCACCTTCCACGCATCAAACTTACATTAATTCCCAAAATATTCCATCCGCTAATGCGATTACTTGTACAAACACTCTGACAAAAAATTAGTTACCTCAGCCGCAATCTCATAAGCACCTTCCACGCATCGGCCCAAGGCCACACCAGATACATAATTGCCCCCAAGGAAAAGCCCTTTGTACCCATCTTTACTGAGAGCAGCTTTTGTGGCATCTAGGATGTCAAAATGACCAATCAGGAACTGTGGAATCGCTCGAGGCCAGACTCTCACCCCCAATGTAAGTGGTTCCTTTGCATTAGAATTTATCAGCATCTTTCTCAGGTCACGATCAACTGTTTCCACTAGTTGGCTTTCCGTCTGAAGGATTATGTGACGTTTAGAAGAGTAACAATAAAAAGAATGCTTAAAAAATTATTGACTTAGCGAAAGCATAGGATTGGGTCTCAAGAGAAATTGTACGGTAGATGATTTTTTTTTTTTTTTTGGGGGGGGGGGGGTTGGGGAGTTGTTATGTAATATATTAAAATGATGAATGGCATGTATTACAGAATAGTTACAAGCTTAAGAACTGCTGAAGCAGACGTAAAGGCTGATATATTCAAAATGTGATTAATTAGTAATTGCCCAAAAGCACATGCTGATACAGCAGTTAATAACAAAAAGGGCCAGAAAGCATGACATAAGAAGAGAAAAGGGGGTAGAAAGTAGACATGGTGGGTAAAAATACAAGCAATTACAATGACTTAACCAGGTGAGCTGTTTGCACAGCATTTGGACTGAAACCCAAACTACTTGATATTTATCAAACATAATAGACCTACCACTAAATGTCCCCCACATCTCTCCATAGCAAATCTTTAAAAGTTTTCTCACCTTCGACAAAATTTCAGGATTGGTGGACCCTCCAATGTAGTTCAGGAGCAAAATTCTTCCAGGTGGTGCTCGGTTAGGAAAAAGTGATGAGCTGTATATAGTTCCTGCAGCAAAGCTAATTTAGATTGTATGTCCAATACATCCAAAAAAAAAAACTTGGGCATAAACTTCAACTGAGATTGTAAATTTACAGAATCATAAACAGCAGTGATTGATATTGTTGGCAATAAAAGCAGATTTACCTAAAGTTTCAACCCCTTGGCTGCGAGGATGCAGCTGACCAAACCCCTTCAGTTCACCATCCATCAGACGTTCAGTGCGAATGGCCTCTTTTGGATATGAAATGGATACCGCCGCAACAGGTGGGTAATAGAACTTTGATAGTGCATCTGCTGCAGCATCCTGCAAACACGTCGATAGACAGGTTCAAGGAGCTAGGAAAACACACTAGAAATTTTTACTCCAAACTATAAATCCAGGGAGATGCAATAATGACAGCACATTTTCCCAGGAGTACATAATTGAACAACTTTTTAACATTTTTTTACCATCAAAACTTCGGTTTGAAAGTTTGAACTATACCAGGCATGTCCCCTTCTGACATACTGATAAAAGAAAAGAAAATTTCAAAGGGCCAATTATGCATGAAATACTACCAAGCATGTGAGCATTGTCAAGCAATTATGAATGCATGTTTGATACAATGTATGCCTATTACAAAAAATGTCAGCAATATAACCACAGGGTCATCACAGAAAATTATTTCAACTAGTTCAGTCACTATCATAAAAACCATTTCAGACTCTCTAGAACAATATTTTCAACTTGATGTTACGAGGTCAGGCTCCAAAACTGCACAACCTCAAGGTACCATTTCAACATTAAACTGATCCAAAAGAACCTCTGCAGGATTTCAGTACTACACCTAAACTTTAGGTACCATTTCAACATTAAACTGATCCAGAAGAAACGTAAAAACAGGTTCAAGAGTGGAACATACTGACAGAGGGCGCAACAAATCGCTTGCCACATAGGACGGAACAGTCATAACAACACTTTGGCTCTGCAGAGAAACTGAACCTTCTGGTGTTTCATACGTCAAACTATACCTTCCATTTTCCAATTTTACAATACTTGAAAGCTTCCAAGACAATTTTACTCTGCTACCCAGCCTAATCAGTTACAAGGACTGGTTAATATCATCATAGAATCAAACAGTTGAAAGATAATTAGCACACAAATGGAATTTACAGTTACTTCCATAGCCAGCAACAAAAGCTGAACCGCAACTTGAACATTGATATTGTAATATTTGAATAATAGGGTAAAGTGCTACCGTGCAGAAATTGCGTCAGACAACATCATCAGTCCCTTCCTAAATGATCCAACTGTTTGGCCCTTCGGTTTTGGTAGACGCCTGCAAAATGATCAGATTCAGTACTCATAAAATCAGCACAAAATGATGGAAAAAGAAAGCATGAGATAGCTTGAAAAAAGATATGACATTACATGTCGCGAGGCATCTTAGGACTACTAGCTCTCTTCTGGATTGCTTTAAAGGCCCCACCAATAATACTACCACCATTTTGCTCCAGGTTCCAAACTTTTCCAAATGCTGCTTTCATACTCAGCTTTGAGGGGTCACCTGCATAAACACCTGCATGCAACAGGTATGTCATCCAAACATACCAAGCGACTCAGATCAAGCCACCATATTTAAAGGACTAGCAAGTTATGTCATCCAAACCTATGAACTAATTGTGACTGAAAAAATAAAATAAAATAAAATAAAATAAAAAAAGAAAAAAACAAACATATCAACTAGGCAACAGTGATAATGCATAGATAGTATGTAAAAAAAAAATAATAATAAAATAAAATTCAACCCAATGACACAAAGAAACTAAATTATTTGCAAATCATTGCCTCAAAATTTACAATAAGAAACATCCAGAATTTTGAACATAGTAATCACCAACCAAGGAATAATGGTAATATAGAGGATCAAGCACAAAATTTTGAAAGAATATATTATTTGCCATCATAGTGAAAGAAAGGCATTATCTCATGAACCTAATAAACAGTAAACAGAAGTGCTGCTTATTCATGTCGATGATGCAAATCCACAACAAATGATAAGAGTAGAGTGAACAACAGAAATATCAATAAGAAATTTATAGGATCTTGAGTTCAATCAATAGTCATTAATGTTAGATGAAAGGCAGGGTCCATTATACATGATTAGTTCAATGCTTTTATTTCTAGATCAGCAGTTTCGAGCAGAGCCCAATCCCAAGCTCATTATATGAGTAAACAAGCCGAGGCCGGGTCGGCTCATTTGCACCCCAAGACATAAGTGGTGGTCTTGTGGCCAACATTAAGAGAATAAACCTGTAGTCCACATAAATTGTACGCTGGGTCATAACATGGATAATCCGGTTACCTGAACAGAATGGCTCTATCATGCGTTCAAAAACTTCATCACCAAGATTACGACGCACAAACTCTTCCACAGATTCCTCATGGCCCTGTCAACTTAGTGAAAACATTAAAGAAATAAGCACTTGTATTCAAAACCACATAGGAGTGTGAGTGTGAAGTGTTTCAGTCACAACCAATCCTAAAATTATAAAATTCCAATTCAGTGAAGGATAGAAAAAAGGAGGACAAACTGGAGGAGGCAGCCGAAAGCCAAGAGCACCAAAGCCTGCCCTGAGTTTCCCACCAAAGCTCATCAAGTCAAAGAAGGGGAAATCAGTTGGCTTGGAGGGTACTGGTCTTAATTTACCATCCCACAATACAAATCGTGGTGCATTAGGATCACCCAGCACTAAATCATCCTTCAAACCACTATCAACCTGCAACCAATTTAATCAGGTAAGAGATAATTTAGCTTCAGCTTTAGGTATATGTGTGACAACTCACCAGATTTAAAAAAAACACACACACACACACATTTGACAGTCATGCAGCAATTATCAAGACTGAGTGAGGTGAAAAAGGAAAGTTATATTCTACCAAAAAATAGAACAAGAAAATCCTACTAGAATAATGTAGGAATAGTAATTTTGTAAATAAAACCTATCTATATGAACTTTTCTGTTTAAAAATGATGTTACCCACCACGTGGAGGACCAAGAGGAATTGGAAGGGCCTCGGCCCATGTTGGTGTATCATCGCAGGAATAGGAAGAGTCCTAATTAGGAATTAATTATCACCACAAGAATAAGAAGAGTTCTCACCAGAATAAGAAGAGTCCTACTTAGGAATTAATTATATTAGGAATAATTGATAGAGTGAAAGCAAAATAATATGAATAATCAACTCAATAACTGAATTCAAGAACAAAAAAACCAACAAAGTTTCCCAAGAACTGATTCTCCTGTCCTCAACTCAAAAGAGCGGCATAAAATACTTTAGGGTTCAAAGATATCCTCTCCACACATAATCCTTTGCTTAAATAGGAAGTATAATTCCTAATATAATTAATTTCTAAGTAGGACTCTTCTTATTCCTGTGGTGATAATTAATTCCTAATTAGGATTCTTCCTATTCCTGCGGTGATACACCAACATGGGCCGAGGCCCTTTCAATTCCTCTTGGTCCTCCACGTGGTCGGTAACAGTGCCCACCCCTTGAAGACTAGCCTTGTCCACAAGGCTGTAATCTGAAAACTGCTAGCGAAACTCATCCTCATCCACCCAAGTGCTCTCATTAATGGGACGTTCCTGCCACTGGACAAGGATCTGTGGGACTGGCTTGCTTTCCCTAGTGACTATCCGACGGGAGAGAACATCTTCAGGTGTAAAGACTGACTCCTCAATGGAAAGTAATTCAGGAAAAAGGTCAACTTGCACCGGATGGTCCACCACCCACTTCAACTGGGAGACATGAAAAATCGGGTGAACCCTACTAGCAGCAGAAAGCTGAAATTTGTAGGCCACTTGCCCAATACGCCGAAGCACCAGAAATGGACCATAGAATCGGGGAGCGAGCTTGGGACAAACACGTGATGCCACAGAGCGCTGACGGTGGGGGCGAAGTTTGAGGAAAACATGCTCACCCACCTGGAATGATACATCCCGCCGCTTCTTATTGGCCTGGGTTGTCATCTTTTGCTGGGCCCGTTGCAAGTAAAACTGCAGCTGCCGTAAAATCTCATCACGGTTGAGTAAGGCCTCAGCCACAGCTTCCACTCTGCTTTCGCCAGGAAGGAATCGTTGCAACACCAAAGGCATGCGCCCATACACCACTTCAAAGGGCGTACAGCCCGCCGATGTTTGGTAGGAAGTATTGTAAGAATATTCAGCCCAAGGAAGCCATTTCTCCTAGGAACGTGGCTGTTCGGAGGCAAAACAGCGGAGATACGTTTCTAGCCCTCGATTCAGCACCTCCATCTAGCCGTCGGTCTCTGGGTGGTACGAAGAACTCATTCTCAATAATGTCCCCTGCAGATGAAAGATCTCCTTTCAGAAATTGCCCATAAAAAGAGGATCGCGATCACTTATAATGGTTTTGGGTACGCCATGCAGGCGAACTATCTGTTTGGCGAAAACCTTCGCCACTGACCGCGCCGTGTAAGGATGCTTGAGAGCAATAAAGTGGGCATATTTGGACAATCGATCCACGAAAACAAAAATACAATCAAATCCACGTGACTTCGGCAAGCTAGTAATGAAATCCATCGAGATATCATCCCACACCACACTGGAAATCGGCAGGGGCTGTAAGAGACCAGTAGGAGACATGGCTTAATACTTTGAGGTTTGACACACTAAGCAACCTGCAACAAAATCGCGAATTGATTTCATCATACTCGGCCAGTAGAGGCTAGCTGCTAGTCGTCGGTAGGTACGATATGCCCCGGCATGACCCCCAGTGGGAGTGAAGTGGAACTCGGCAAGAAGCTGTGATACCCATGGTGAGTTGGGTGGGATCACCAAGCGGTCGCAATAGAAGAGTTTATTTTGCACCAAGCTATAGTGGGGCTGTGAGGATGGGTCTGTCCGCAACGCTGCAATGATGGGGCTAAGCATTGGGTCTTGGAGCACTGCTGTCTCGAGCTCAAAGTGGTCCAGCCGTAGTGGGCCTGAGACTGCGCCCAGCACCATGTCTTCGTCCCACCGGGACAGAGAGTCCGCTGCTGCATTCTTGGTTCCAGGCTTGTATAAAACCTCAAACTCATAACCAAGCAGTTTGGCTACCCAATTCTGCTGCGAAGGAGTGGCAATTTTCTGATGAAGCAAATGACAAAGGTTACGATAGTCAGTCCACACTACAAATCGCTGACCGATTAAATAAGATCGCCAATGCTGGATGGCGAGTACCAACGCCATCAACTCTTTTACATAGGCCGACTTAGCCAATGAGCGCTCCGATAAGCCCCTGCTAAAGTAAGCAATTGGTCGACTAACCTGCATAGGCACCGCCCCCACACCCTGACCAGAAGCGTCACACTCGATTTCGAAGGGTTTGGTGAAATCAGGCATGGCAAGCACTGGGGCCGAAACAAGAGCAGCCTTGAGGCCTTCAAAAGCAGCATGGGCAGCATCTATCTATACAAAGGTCGCACGAGCATCTTTCTTCAACAAAACTGTCAAAGGCTGAGCTAGCTTGTCATAATCCTTGATGAATCAGCGATAATAACCAGTGAGACCTAAGAATCCACGGACTGCCTTTGGGGACCGAGGGAGTGGCCAACGCAAGACCGCGGAGATTTTGGACGGATCCATGGCAACCCCTGCAACCGAGATGATGTGCCCCAAATAATCCACGGATTTTTGCCAGAACTGGCATTTCTTCAAATTGGCACAGAAGGAATGTTGTGTGAGAATTTGCAAAACACAATCAAGATGAGTCGAATACTCCTCCCAAGTGCGAGAATAGACCAAGATGTCATCAAAGAAGATGAAAACAAATTTCCGTAAATAAGGACGGAAAATATCGTTCATCGTTGCTTGAAAGGTAGCTGGGGCATTGGTAAGGCTGAATGGCATGACAAGGAACTCATAGTGGCCACTATGGGTGCGGAACGCGGTCTTAGGGACGTCTTCTGGAACAACCCGAATTTGGTGATAGCCGGAACGCAAGTCAATCTTGCTAAAGTAAGTGGCACCCCAAAGTTCATCTAGCAGCTCTTGGATTACAGCTATCTGGTACTTATTTGGAATGGTGGCCCTATTAAGTTCCCGGTAGTCTACACAAAACCTCCAGCTGCCATCCTTCTTAAGTACAAGTAGAACCGGGCTAGAAAAAGGGCTAAAGCTCGGTTGGATCACCCCGGCCGCCAACATCTCCTTGACAAGCCTCTCAATCTCATCTTTCTGCAAGTGCCCATAACGATAGGGCCAAATGGAAATGGACCTAACCCCAGATTGGAGCTCAATCCGATGGTCCGTCGGGCGAGGAGGAGGTAGGGCCGTGGGTATTTAAAAAATGGAGGAATACCGCTTCAGCAGCCCTTGCAAGATCGCCGCCTCAGGAGAGGATAGGTCCTCTGTCAGGCCGTCATTCTCGGTTGGGGTAGTGGAGAGTTGCCACAAGACGAGACCCAAATCAACATCGGTTGTTCGGATTAACGACTGTAGGCTGACCTGAGTGCGGCACAGAGAGGGGTTACCAAGTAGCCAAACTGATTAGCCTTGTTGCTCAAATTGCATGAACATTTTATATCAATCAACCTTGACCTCTCCCAAGGTAGCCAACCATGCCACACCCAAAATTATATCTACGCCACCGAGACCAAAAACAAAAAAGTCAGTAGCCACCTTACAGTTGCCTAACTGAAGTTCCAAGCCGCGGCATACTCCCTGAGACTGAATACTATGGCCATCACCCAAATGGACACCGAAACGGGCAGTGGCGTAAACTGGAAGATGGAGACAGTCAATCACTGCAGTAGAGACAAAATTGTGAGAAGCACCACTGTCAATCATAATAACCAATTCCTCTCCGTGTAGGGAGCCTCACAACTTCATGGTCTGTGGGCTGGAGATACCGCTCACTGAATATAGTGGTAGGTCCAAAACAGTGAGCTAGGGTGCCTGATCAGCCGAATCACCTTGAGGAGTGGTGTCCCATTCCAGTCCATCCAGCGCAACGGCATCCAGAGCCTCATCGTCGTCTGCCATGATTAACGCTCTAAGTTGTTTATATGGGCAGTCGTGAAGCGGCCCATAAGGTTGCTTGCAACGGAAGCATAGACCCTTGGCCCAAAGGTCCTCATATTCGTGCTGTGATAACCGTCACAAGTTTCGTGCATCCGAGCCCCGCTGAGGTGTAGCAGCAGTGGAGGAGTGTGCCGTGGCCACAGGCCGAGGCCCTGAAGTGTCTTGACGGAAAAGGGACTCTGGTTTGGTCTGCTTCCCCGGAGTGGCGGACTTAGAACTGGAACCACTGGCGATAAGGGTAGATGTGCAAAATGTAGAGGTACGGCCGGTGGGGGGACTAGGAGGGGCTATGCGGAATTCGGCCTCAATACGACGGGCTAACTTCATTGCTCGAGCTAGATCCTCCGGGTCATGCACACGTAAACGACAACAAATTTATCCTGCAAACCACTGAAAAAATACCCCAAGTAGTGTGCATCGTTGAGCCCAGGAACATGGGTGGCCAACTCAATAAAGCAATCAACGTACTCTGCAACGAAACCACTTTGCTTAAGAGCAAGGCGCTCGTAGGGGCTGCCTTCCTAACGATCATCATACCGTTCAAGCAATTCTGTTTTAAGTATCCCCCAGGTCAAGGCAGGCTGACATTGACGGAGCCAGCGAAGCCAATGCAAGGCCGAGCCTTCCATGCACACGAGGGCTGGACCCACCTGTCTATCCGTCGGAATCTCTTGCACATCAAAATACTGCTCAGCCCGAGGGATCCAACCAATAGGATCCGTACCATCAAACGTTGGCAGTTCGTATTTGCGACCGAAGGCCCCAAGGGTGTCTGCCTGTAGCACTGGCTGAGGTGTCTGCGGAGGCCCCGTGACTGCCGTAGATTGAGAAGCCGCTTCGTCAGCAACAACAACTACGTCCTTCCCCTTGAAAAGTTTGTTCAGGGAATCCAAAATCTGTGCAAACTTGACATCTGTAGAAGTGCGATGCTCTACCAATTGATCCTCCAAGGAACCCACTGCTTTCTTTATCACTTCTACTCGAGACTCCATTCGCGTAGTGGGCATACAGAACCGTAGAAGGGATTCGATAGGTCGGACCAAATGGATAGAGTGAAAGCAGAATAATACGAACAATCAACTTAATAACTGAATTCAAGAACAAAAAAAACCAACAAAGTTTCCCAGGAGTTGGTTCTTCTGTCCTCAACTCAAAAGAGCGGCACAAAATACTTTAGGGTTCAAAGATATCCCCTCCACACATAATCCTTTGCTTAAATAAGAAGTATAATTCCTAATATAATTAATTCTTAAGTAGGACTCTTCTTATTCTGGTAAGGACTCTTCTTATTCCTGTGGTGATACACCAACATGGGCCGAGACCCTTTCAATTCCTCTTGGTCTTCCACGTGGTCGGTAACAAATGACAAGCTCCTAATCATGTTAGCACTGTCCAATGCAAAATCATGATGAAAAGGGATTTGCAATATTTTTATTGAGCAAGTCAAGTGGCTACAATGGTGGTACGGCTGGGGAACTTTACAACAAATTATGTGCCAAAATAAATGGTTAAAAATAATTCGCGAACAACAATTTATGTTGGGCATATTCGACGACTCATTCAGTTTGTAATTGCTAACAACATGTTGCATGGTGGCAAGAGCAGTTTAAATAAATTAGCAACAATATATGGGGAGTGTAGAAGAATCGTACCACCATGGTAAGCATCGGATCAGAGGGCTGAAAGCTGTTCGGGCCTTCTTCCCATAGATAGCCGTCCCTCTCAACAGTGATGATGTTGCCCCCGACACGATCTCTTGCTTCTGTCACTATGATATTTGGGGCGATGTCAAAGTGCTTGGTCGCCATAGCCTGGGCGATGCAGAGGCCACTGATACCGGCGCCTACGATGACGCAATCCAACAAGGATTGCCCATTCCCACTGTCCTCGGCGCCGATTTTTGACGGAGTAATTGTGGATTCCTCCGCAATAGAGCACCGGAATTTCCATCTAATGCACTTTGTTCTATTTCGGTTGCGCACAGGCGGGAACGGGCAACGGATGGAGAGTACCGAATTGTTGACCGCCGGCGACGTTGACGGTTTTCTTTGGCGATTTGTAGGTCGAGATAAACCGTGACCACAATGGCATGCCAAAAACCGAAACTCTGCAATAGTTGTCATTGCGAGCATGCGAGAGAGGGTTACAGTTTCCGCTACCCTTCTTCGTTATCTTTTGGGTGAATTTTTCATCTACGCCACTGGTGCAGGTGCCCCGTGCCCGTCCGTGCTCACGCACGTGCATGCGGTTGTTTGGCTTTGCCAATAAAGCGCCAAAAATAAAAATCATGTCTTATCTAATTTCAAATAAATTTAGAAAGAAAAATAGTAATGAGTGTGAATAAACAAACATAAATAATTTTTTTTATTGTAAACTGAAAATAGGACAAAAGGGGAGAAAATAAAAAATTATTATTATTATTATCGCAATAATTCATTTTAATTGTCTATTATTTTTTTGTAAAAATAAACCGAATGGGATTATTATTTTATTATTAATGATTTGATAAATTAAACAGTATGAAGAGTGAAAAATAAAAAAACAGTGTAATTTTAACTTATAATCAAAATTTCGCATGTGAAACAGTGTTTTTATTGAGAGTTTGATAATAGAAGAAAAAAAAGTAAAAATAAAAAAATAAAATATAAATTTTTAAATGAATAATTTTATATGACTAGATTAATAAATAAAAAATATTTGTTAATAAATTAAATTTTTAGTCTAAACATTTTAAATTTCTCAAATACTATATTTTTCCTTCTAATAATTTCTATCACAAGCTAAATATTTGAAAACAATTTCTCTTTCATCTTCTCTTGATAAATTCTTGATCCAAACACAATTCATTGTGATTGGAACTAAAAATATATTACTTTTCTCTAATTTAAAAGTTAACTCTTGATATTTTTGTAATTTTAATTAAAATACAAAATTATCAAAAATATTAATTTAATAAGGGTTTATTACACTATTATATAGGCTCGTGTTTGATTGTCAAAAAATATATATATATATATTATTTAAAAAAATATGAGCAAACTAAGTTTATTTAAAAAATAATCATCTTAACTTGAAAAATGGTAAAAACATACTTTTACCTATCTATTTTTACAAAAATATATTTTTCTCAATTAAGTTTGCTCATAAGATGCAGATCTAATAAATTTAACAAATTTAGTTTTGTTTTCATTTTAATTCAAAACACAATGAGACATTAATTTAAAAAAAAAAAAAAGGTGATGTATTTTTAAGTTAACTCTTAAATTACACAGTGAAATAACTTTTTAAATTTATAGATGTGATTTTGTTTTAACTTTATTCATTTTATTCTATTTTGAAATGCGCTGTCACATTTCTTAACTCAAAAATGATTAGGAAGAGGGTAGGTTCAAATTATTATTTTTTTTAATTTCATAATTTATGTCATTTTTATGTTTAGAAGAAAAATTACTATTTACCTCGAACAAAACATGAAATAGCTTAAAAATAAATTTTATTTTAAAACAACAATAATTAAATTTTAAATATTTTACTCTGTACGCGCTCAAAAATAAAATGTTTAAATTTTCACAAGTAGAAAGTAAAAAAGGATAATGAAGTTTATTAAAATTGTAGATCAAAAAGTGAAAGAAATATATATATTTTCTTAAATAACAATAATTAAACTCCCAATATTTATCATTTATACACTTTACAATCCTAAATTATAATATAGTAGTAATTTAGAAAAAAAAATAGACTATTTT
>JAVXUM010000012.1:224019-241451 GCA_035590655.1 Pouteria glomerata | reverse complement strand
CAACAATGGGTTTTTTACATAATTAGTTTTATTAATTACAAGATTTACCTAAATAGGCTCGTCATGCAAAATTTACGTAAATGAGCGAGGTATCGTCAGTTCTACTGCCGACATCATGGATGTCGGCAGTGCTATTGACGACATGGTGTCGGTAGTGGCACTGACGACACCCTGATGCATTAAACCTCCCTGCTCTTTGTTTGTCAAATGTCCATAACCAAAAACAAAGCAGCACCAATACCTAACTTGTTCCACCTATTATTTCTTTACAAAATCATTACATAACTACTTACATTATTCATCTAGAAGTAAAGAAGTTAGCTAATTACTTAAAACAATAAGAAGTTAGCTAATTAAAATAAACTAGACAACATAATTGATCTAAATATCAATAGATAGGCATTGGTACTCATGAATATGTATAAAAAGTAGGGAAAGAAACCTAGTTGACCCACCACTTGACTTTCAAGAAAATAAAGGAATATGAAACATTTAAATTCTACCCAAAATTTATGTTTTAGATGATTTTGTTTACATGTTCACAATGAATATGAAACAAAAGTATAATACGATAGAAAAAATAAATATAATAGATCACTCTGTCCCATAGCGAGGCCTCCTTCGTGCACGGCGTGGTCAGTCTGGATGCAGAAGCACATCATCAAGTATAGCTGTTAAGGGCATCAGTAGCTCATCTACACATGGCTCTTCGGCCGGTATATCGTCAACATCATCAACATGTGCTGTTTTTCCTACAGGTGGCTCATGCTCGTTGGGTAAAACCATAGGAATGTGCGACGATGAGGATATGTCGTCGTTGAGTATAATACTTGGCTAGAGTTGGGGGGCAGTCACGGATATCTGTGGATCGAATGCAGTTACGCCAGTAGATGATACGGGTAGAGGATATGCAGATAATGGCTTTATGTGCAAAATCCCCGACCAAAAGTCATCCATATCAACTGAGAGTAAAGCATATGTTTGTGTAGTCAAGAATGAGGTCTGTAGCTACACGATCGTATTTGTCACTGGTATCTGTCCCTCAATCGATACTGAATATGGTATATGTGTCTCCTCATCGGGCAAACCCTATCCGACGGTAGAAGTACTCAAGATATTTATCTCAGCTGGTCGGGGAAAATCTTCTCCTGGATGAAGGCTGTATATAACTGGATGCTCCCGTGATCGTCTATCGGCATGCTATATTCTGGTGGGGCATGATGATCCAGCCTGAGATGATGTGTTTGACTGGTTAGTGTCAACAACTCCGCTCAATCTCTCCTCGTGATCGATCGCACCAATCACAGGCCCTGCCTGATCAATAATATACTGTAGCGCCGGAACATAACCAGCTAACTCTGCACCATCAAGGGTTGCAGTCGCGACGCAATACACTATGACGATAGTGTTAACCTGAAATGTACAAGGAACTATATTAGTTAAGCTCAAAAAATATAAAAAAATATGTATTATTAAAATACCAGTAGATAAAATCTCATACCAAAATCGACATATCTGCTGTCACTGGCTGAGAACCAACAGGTGGCACATGTGAGGGTGGTGCGACGTGACTCTATGTGATATGACAAAATTACTCTATATACAGGTCATCGAATAGGAAAGGCACGGAGAGAATCTCACCGTCAACGATCGACTCTTGTCGTCTTGCCCACTCATCCACGTATCACTAATGGTATTGGAGCCAGTTAACCTCTCCCCGACCACGCCTAGTTAGCTGGTGCAAATGAGCATCTGTGTCAAACTCAGTCAGAATCACCTGACGGAGGCCGAACTGTTTCATGACGTGTCTAGGTAGATGGTACTCGACGATCTTGAAACATATCAATGGACAAGTCGAGCGTCACACTGGCTCACCAGCACAATAGTATACTGGAAGTCTGTTCAAAAGCCATGCTGGGTATGGATACCGTGCCATCTGATCATCCCTCATAAGTGTCAACTGCTCCCTACAGTCCCCCAGTGGCCTGGCGAAGCTCACTGCTAGTTTCTCCTTCCAACTACACCCTTATGGATTTACCGGTAACCCAAAATCTTCTAATGCATAATCAGGTGGGAGAGACAGACGTGTAATGACGGGCCTAAACTGCGTTAGTTGCTCCCATGCTCAAACCTAAATTTAAAAAAAAAAACTATTAGTTGATTTTGAAACGACATTATCTTAATATAAAAAAATTATGTAAATATAATTTGATTTTACCTAAAGTATGCAAATCAGTCCTGCCATCTCAGCGATGCGGGTGGTGGAAGCAGAACACATCTCTTTGTACAAGCATGCTAGCGCAGCGGTTCCCCAAGCTAGCCTACCACACGCATCCAAGTCTCGGAGCAAGACTAGGTAATGTATCTTTACCATATTACTAGAGTGGTCTGACAATAAATGTGCACCGATGATGATAAGAATAAGTGCCCATGCATGGTACTCTATGTCTGCATCTGTATCGTCGTCTGGCAATACTAGAAAATGTTTTGTCAGCCAACTACTCTTTAGACGCCCCTCTTAAAATCCCCCCCATTTGGTGTTCTACCAACTAGCACCTGGCATAGTACTTGTCGTGCCAAGAGTCCATGCAACCCATCTGTCTCGCTAACGGGGTCACCATTAACTCGCAACTCTGTTATGACCTCAACATCCTACAAGGTAATGGTAGACTCACCAATTGAAAGGTGGAAAATATGTGTCTTCTGCCTCCATCACTCCACTAAGGATGTGATTAGCGGCCAATATTAATGGATAGCACCCAGTCGATATATCCCATAAAATCCGACCCTATGCAGCTACTGGAGAACACGTGGATCTGGGGTGGATCCAATATCTACCGTAAGCAGGTTTGTGTGGCTCGGCATCGAATAACCTCCTCGAACTGTATATAGCACCATAAAAACATAGTAACCATTAACTAATAATATTTCAACTACTAACATGCTAGGTACAGAAATTCAAATAACTAAATATTACATACATACGCAAACGGGGGACTCTCAAATATCGGTGGATCGATGCTCGGCCTGGGAGTGGAGCACACGAGAATCTATTGACCCAGGATCCAATATATGTCGTCGATAAGACGTCTCTCTGTATGAACGATATATCCCATATAACTGTATCAACATCAACATCTTGAATATTTATAAAGTACTTATAGCTTTACATGCTATGTAACAATATACTCTTTCATTAAATTGAATACTCATAACTTTACATGCATAGTCATCAACATACTCTTTCTTGAATACTCATAAAAACTCATTGCATTCATTGCGTAAAGTATTTATAACTTTACATGCATACTAACAACATACTCTTTCATTAAATTGAATACTCATTAATACTCATAACTTTATATGCATAGTTATCAACACACTCTTTTTTGAATACTGATAAAAACTCATTGCATTCATTAGTATAAAACTTGTAAGGTTATAAGATCGTCCCAGCTTTGAAGTGGTACAGTATTCAATTTTAAATACTCTTAAGCAACTTGTTTGTTCATAAATACTCATAACTGGGTTTGAAGTTCAAATTTAACCCAAAAACCTAGTGGCTGATGATGATGATGAAGCCCTCACTAGACATTTGTGTCAATTATGTCTGCTATTTATAAATGCCACAATCTTGGGTGGAGCTTCGTTATGATCTGTCCGTCTCATTTCTCAATCTCGCCGACAGGAGACGACCTCTGTCACGAAAAAGATTTGGGTTAGGGATAAAGAAAGGTGGTTTAACCCTGGGCTGGGCCAGTAGTCTTCATGTTCTAAGAGATCGAACTCCGGCACGTAAGTATCCACATATGACTTAATTGAGTACACACCTGACACAAATTGCATCCAATCAATGTGTATTCGATTACAAGCGGTTATAACATGTGAGTAAGGTGGCCTCAGAACCTCCCACTTGCCACGGCTGCAGGTGTCATTCCCTAATCGAACAATCTGTGTGTTGCTACCCCTACTTAGATAAGAACCAATCACAACTTGGTACTCTCCAGTGACGTGATTAAACTTTATTACTTGATGAACTAAGGCATCCCTTTAGTAATTAGTTAACAATTTTTGGACTCACAGACCAACCCTCAACCCACTGTTAGTTGCATTTACAGCAATTAGTCGACATTGATGGAAGTATGAAACCAGTTTGTAGAATGTTAGCTGAACTACTGCAGTAATTGGTAGGCTTTGAGCACCGCACAGTATATTATTGAAACACTCTAAAAGATTGGTTGTCATGATTCCGTATTTGTGACCACCACCATAACAGAACGTCCACTTCTCATTGGGGATGTCATATAGGTATTTCCATGCACCTTGGTCGATGGACTTGAGTAACTCCATCGCCTCGTTGAACTTGCAAACTTGAGTAGCCCTCCCTACTTGATTGAACAAGTCAGTCAATTGTTTTCCAAACTATTTCTTCTTGAAATTGGCCTCTATATACCGTGAACAGAAATAATGGTGTGCATTCACCCAACCAGATCGAGGGGATGAGACTGCAGCTTTTATGGCCTTGTGCCGATCAAAGATTAAGCATAACAGACGATCTCCCCACATATGCTTCTAAAGCATTCTCAAGAAGGACATCCAACTGTCGTTGTCCCTGCATCCACTCATGCAAATGCTAATGAAAAACTTGTACATTCGTATCTTGTGCCGTTATTATCAATAGTTTTCTAGTGTACTTGCGGTACAAGTGTGTTCCATCGATCGATATAATGGGAATGCAGTGAGCAAAACCATCGATTGAAGGCTTAAAGCTCCATAAGACATACTGAAAAAACTGTTGGGTCCTACCCATATAAGGATGATGCCGATGGTGAACTATTGTGCCTGTATTGTAATGCTATACTGCATTCATAAACTTTGGTAGCAACAAGTACGACTGTTCCTAATTGCCAAATATCTTTGTCACTGCCTTCTGTTTTACGAGCCACACTTTTTGGTAAGACACACAGTATTTGAACCTGTCCTGTAGTTCAGCTTACAGTGAGACAATGGAATAAACGGGATTAGACTTAACCAAATAGATGATATTACTGCATAGAAATTTGGAGTCCAGTTGTTCATGGTCTTCAGATAGCTGTGCAAAGATACATGTGTGGGGCCTTCGTATTTAGTTATTTCGAATAAACCGTGCGACCTTAACTTGCTTACTCGGACCCACCACTTGCATTGTCCTTTGTTCTTTTTCGGGCACTCAGCAACCCAAGAATTTTTGTTTGATTGCACAGTTACGTACAACTAATTAGATCTGACATCATACAATTTCATGGATTGGATTAGGTAGTCTTTGTCCTTGAAAAAGAGTCCAACAGAAGGATCCACATTATCCGGGTTTTATGTTCGATGACGAAGTGAAGGGGCCCAGTGAAGTGTACTGTCATCTAATTCAATCGCGGTGAATGTTTCAGACATAAGCTGATGTAGTCGTCTCAACTCAGGTTCATCGTGTTCATTAACAGCTGGATCTCCCATAACTTTCCTCCTCAATGATCTTCAGGTTTTACATTTCTATATCATCCCCGTCCAGTGGGGCTTCAACAACGTTGAAATCTTTTACCTGGTCAGGCATATAATCTTAAGATATGTCTTATTGTTGGATGTACTCACGAACAGAGTCACTAGTGGTGCCGAGCTAATTTTCTGGTTCATTAGTGGGGGAAGATGGTATCAGTTCATTGTGGTTGCCTACAAAAGTCTGAGTCGGAGCATTTAACTGAAGGTTGCATTCATTGCAACAGTTGTAGGATCTATCGGCACAAACTCTAAGTACAAGTCACAGTGATTGCGATTCAAATTATGAACGATAGCAAACATCGTCTCTGTCGTGTCGTCGTCCATTAGATGCACAAGTCTGTGAAATATTTGCCCCACACTACCAATAATTGGGTATTTGCATAGTACTCTCAAAACCACTTGGTTCGGGTCCATACGGACAGCTTCATATAGTTTTGCCATTAACATCGTAGAGGTATACTGAGTATTAACTCTGATATAACGTTTAAATGGTCTGTCATAGCCGACGTCGCCCTCCGCATTTATAACGTTTTCGTCCCAAAAACAAAATAATGAAATTCGTTCTTGGGACATCCCGAACAACCAATGATCGACAGATTACAGCCCTGAAAAAAAATATTATGATTTATGTTCTAATTAACCTAAGTGTTGTCTTAGTTTACTATATTAAATTAATATTAATATAATTAAATTAATTTATATTTTTAGCTACATACATTCAAACTTAAGGATTATGTTTGTTTTTTAAATAAAGACAAAATTTTTTTTCCTTAAGTTATAATATTTTATTATTATAGATTAACAAATGATTTGAATTCAAAAATATTCATATAGAATTTAATCGAAATAAATATTTAACCTAAATTCATATAGTTAGTAAAAATATTTATTTGTTAGTAAATATTTAAGATAAATATTAAATATAACCAACATTTAAGATAAATTTTTTAATTTACATATAACTAATATTAATATTAAATTAATATTAATATAATTTATATTAATTTTTCTCTCTAAGTTATAATATTTTATTATTATAGATAAACAAATGATTTGAATTCAATAATATTCATATGGGATTTGTTTCAAATTATATTTTTTTCCAAAATTAATAAATATTTAACCTAAACTCATATAGTTGGTAGAATGATAATTTACCTAAGTGTTGTCTTAATTTCCGTCCTCAAGTTATGTCTTAATTTATGATTTTTTTAAAATAAAACAAATTAATTTTTTTCTACATACATTCTATATAAATTAAATTAACAAACTATACATTGTATGTAAATAAATTAACAGACAACTTTTATCTACATACATTCTATATAAATTAAAATCAATTAAGTTACATGTAACTAAATGCAACAAAATTAAATTGAACTCTATTGAATTATATTTCGGTAACATAATGATTTTAAATTATATTTAAGTAAATTTAACTTAACAAAATTATGTTTACTGTTAAACTCAAGAATTATATTTCTTTTCCCCTAAGTTCACACAAATTAATTTTTTTACCTAAGTTCTTATGTGAATTATTATTATTATTATATATAAACAAACGATTTGGGTTCAAAATTCATATGACATTAATTCAAAATTCCCTGATCAAAATTCATATGATAAATAAACAAAATTCCGTGATCAAAATTTCTTCCATTTTCTCTTGATTTTATTCTTTATTTAATTAACAATTAGATAATACGATAACACCCAAAAAATTGAAATAAAGTAACACAAAAAAATCAAACTTATTTGAAAATAGTAACTGTGAACCCAACAATCAGAAAACTAGCACCCTTTCTGCCAAATAATTCAATATTGAGCAAAATAATGATACTAAAACTCACTCAACAGAAAGCATTCAATGTATATGTGTGTTTACAGCAAAGCATTCAATAGAAACAATCAACTCTCACAGTTGCGTATATGTATGTATATATAGGTAAGGAGGTGGTGACTTACATTTTTGGACCGTTGAAGATGCAGGAGATGGAATAACCTGATTCAACTTGGCAGTGGAGGTGATAGACTCGGACTAGGTCTGCCGGACGTGAGGCCTTGCAGTCGATCGTTGCAATGAGCAGAGGGAGAGGGAGAGGGAAATGAGCCTCGATTTGTTTGTTCTGAGTGGAGTGGACGAAATATCATGAACAAGGTGTCGATAGTACAACTAACGACATCATGATATTGATAGTAGAGTTGACGTCGTGGTGTCGGTAATAAAACTGACGACACCTCACTTATTTACATAAATTTTGCATGACGAACTTACGTAAATAAATCTTGTAATTAATAAAATTATTTACTTAAAAACCTCGCAGCAAACTGGGTTTGCGGTACCGTATGCGCTCTGCGCACCAAGAATATGATTGCATCACTGGGTCGTATCGACAATCGATTTAAACTTTTCCCGCTTCTTTCTTTATTTCCTGAAACATTCCCGATCAAGAAACTCCTCCCAGTATTTCCTTAGTCTGACCACAAGCATTGTCTTTCCTAGATTGGATTCAAAATCGGAACTGGGACAATGGAATCGCTTGATCATCGACGCCCAAAACACTAGGGTAAGTCGTCCAAATTATGGCTTTGCTTTTGTTTTCCCCCAGATCTGAAAGGTTTTGTTCCTATGTGATTATTTTCTGATTCGAGGATTAGGGTTTCCCTTTGATCACTACTTGCTCTGTTCAAATTACATTCGTATGGAAATTATACCTTCGTCTTTTTGGCTAAACTTTTCATCATTCAATAAGAGGCGAACTTTGTAGGAGATCCGAATTGCAGGAAGCCTAAGTTTATTGAAGTTTTTGAACCCCACCACCATGAATTATAGTTAGGCTACTGATTTCATGAGGTGCAGATATGCGTTTTATTTGAAGTATTTTAATAGGGAAAGATCCTCGTAATAGTGAGACGACATGACGAACTTGTGAACAATTCTATTTTTTAGTGATCTAACTGTACATAACACATAGAAGCATGGATTCTTTTTTTAAGATGCCCATCTTTGCTGATTTTCAGGTCCAAACTGCCTCTGACATTTATTCTTATACGCTCGGCATTGCAACAATGGAGATTGATAGACGAGAGGTAAGGGGCCGCACATACGTTCTATGAGTTACTGTTCAATATAGCTACTTTATTTTACTACAACTCTTCTTTCATGTTCCCAAATGACATGAATTTCTGTGTTCTCCACATATAACATAAATTGTAAACATTTAAATTTTTGGAGGGATTCCCTGTTAATTTGTCAAGTTAAAAGCATGAACAGTGAACCTTCTACTGTGGCATCCGTTTTTGATCTGTTGATTATTGCTAAAAGAATATATATGTTATTAAATACCCCTGTTATATTTTTATCTTCTTAGTACATTGTCAAAATTTGACAATGTTGTGTTTAAATTGCATCATTATTTTAAGTGTCAGGAGCTCGTGAGTGATTGCTGTAGTTTTGGCAGTGGCCATCTGTCCAACCAGTCTAGGAAGATCTCAATAGGAATCATGGCAGACTCTCTAGTGAAAACAAGATCCAAAACCACCAGGGACAATGAAGCTGCCATGCCAACTGCCAAAAAGGTAACTTCTAGCAACATAAATTCCAAGGATGATGGTAACAGTGGAAAAGGAGCTGAAGCGGTCATTTTAGGAAAACAAATCAAGCGCACTGTGCAGGAGAGTTCTCCATGGGTCTACGCTAGATCATTCCACCAGGAAAAATCGACATCAGAAGCTGTTCATTGTGCGGAAGTAACAGCTAACTTACCAGATGCCAATGGCACCTGCAATGGATTAAATGGGGTTGACGCACCTCCAACAACATGCACAGTCCACTATGGGGTGTCAGTTCTGCAGTCTGGTGATGGTCAGCAAAAGAAATTTGACAAAGTCTCTTACAGAAGGATGGGAGGCAAGGACGGAACTAATGAGAGAGTGGAAGAATTTTCTTTTGCAACTGCAATGGAAATTTTGCCAGAAAATGAAGTGGTAGAGGATAAAATATACAGAACAGAAAATAGAAGGGAAGCTTTGAGAGTGAAACTTTGGGAGATATTGGGGACTGTTTCTTCATCAAGCAAGCAAGTTTCTCAGGGTCTGAACAAGGGTGTAAATGTTTCTTCACCAGACAAACAAGTTTCTCAAGGTCATGCCATGGGTGTAACTGTTTCTTCACTGGACAAAAGAGTTTTGCAGTGTCTGGACAGGGGTGTAAATGTTTCTTCACCAGATGAACAAGTTTCTCAAGGTCATGACATGGGTGTAAATGTTTCTTCACTGGACAAAAAAGTTTTGGAGGCTCCTGATGTGGGCGTTGGTAACTTAAACCCAGAGCAGAGCATTATTAACAAAAGAAAGCGTGTTATCAAGCCTAGACAGGATTCTGACACCATAGAAAGTGATTCTGAGGATCCTGGTCATCCCATCAAGACTGTCACTTGTTCGTTGAGCAGGAAGAGAGCTCCAAGTAAAATGCAAACAACCAGAACTAGAAGTGTGAAATACTCAGAGAAGAACATTTTCTCATTTCAAAAAGGATTTTCTGGAAAACAAGAGGGTTCTGTAGTTGGTGGTACTTCAAAATCCGATGGAAATAAGAGAGATAGAAAGAGTTTTAGAACTGATGTGCACAAGACGTACATTCGTGTAAAGGATGATGCGGATGAGATTCAGCAGGCAACCAATAAGAGTAGTAGATCAAAACATGCTGATAAAACATCATCACATGGAAACAGAATTCGAAGTTTTTGCAGATGCCCTACTGAGAACAGTAAGTTTGTTGAGCCAGAGATTGGAATCCAGAGAAAGGATTCCTTTAAGTTACCTGTGAAGAATATGACAGATCAGCCAGGTAGTATTAAGAATTCCACGTTCCCAGACCACAAAGCCCAACAAGAAGACTTTGCTAATTCATCTGTAAAGGACATTGCAGACCCACATTCTGGTTTCAAAAGCCCAACATTTGAGATTAGAACACCCACCAAAAGCTTTTCTCCTGGCTCCCCACCCAAAACCCATCACGGAGAACAAGAAGATAATGACAGTGCTACATTCTGTAGCTTCAATAGTTTGTTAGCTTCAAAACCAGATGGGGGGATGGAATCATCTGTATCCTTGCTGTCATGCGGTCGCCAATCCGGATATTTGGATTTCGCATACTATATCCTGATATGCTTCAGTCCTTTTTTCAGTTTGCTATTCCTTATTTATCTTATAGGCTGATGCAGAAGAAGCTGAAGATTCTCCTCTGATGAGATCAGAGCCTATAATGGAAAAGAGAGATGCAGAAAATGGGCTCTCTAAATCTTCATCCGAGGAAAGGGATGCAGTGAGTTCTAAAGAAGGTTCACCAATTAAGGAAGGTTGTTGTAAACGCACTGAGCAGTTACATAAAATTATTTGTTCCTCTAACATTAGTCAGTCATTCTCTTTAAACACATGCTTATGCATCTACTCATAACAAAAGATCGAGCATTCATTCATTTACAGAAAACAATTTCTTCTGCTCATTGTTATTAGCATTACCAATTCTAGAACACCATTTCATCGGTTTTATTTTCACTTGATAGTTTTGTCCTGTTGACTTACTCCACACACCCTCCTCCACGCAAAACTAAAAAATGAAGACTTGGGAATGGGAAGGAATTGTAGCATTTACTCTCATTTTGCAATTATAATTTATATGAGATGTGTGACGATACATAAATTGTTGCTGTCAGAGATTGCTTCTTGTTCTGTCAATAGCTGATATTATAATTTAACAATTAGCCGAGTCTGTCAAGGTCTAGTATTAATTACAGTTGCTCTAGCCTCTGTCAGTAGGCTGTTGACTTGGTCTTGGTAAACAGCTGAGGTATTTCTACGGCAGAGTCCCTTTGTATTATGATAGTGTTGCTGACCTTTCACAAACATAAGTGTTGCTAAGATCTCAATCAATTATAGGCTCAAGCTTAACACTGATGAAGGACAAAAGAACTAGACTAGCAACCATTCCCACTGGAAAAGTTTGCTATTCATGGGAAATCTGTTGTTATATCTTATTGCACTACACTACTGTCGTGCGAATGTGGACAATTAATGAATAACCTTACATGTTATCATTTTTGTTCTCGTCTCCTTAGCAAACAGAGCTAAAACATTCAGGGACTGCATTGCCCTTGTTAGATATTATGACCAACCAAATAGCAGTCACCAGATGTGGAAAGCCTATCATACATGACACTAATTCAAGTAAGTTGGAAGTCTACAAACCAAAGTTTTATATTTATACAGTATTAATTAATATCGCTGGAGGTATGCAGAATGAGTTCAAGGAGAGGTTCTGGTTACGATATTAGTGTTTGCCGTATGAGTTTTTGTAGCCTTAGTCATTTTCCTTGCATGATCATGACATGGACAACATTGAATTTTCCCAGCCTCGTAGGATCACTACATTCATAGATGCGGGCTTAAGCTTCAAGACATGCAGTTTAAGGATTTAACTTAGCTGTTCAGAATAGGTATACTTTGAACCATAATTCATTCAGATAATGATGGAAGGCTGGATTGGATTAATAACGTGGGTGGAGACTGTTGTGCCCCACATTGCCACCTGTTTCTCAGGGTTTTCTTTTCGTTGTTGTTTTCTCTTCTAACCAACAGCAACTTTGTTGATTATAAGAAACATGTGCAGGTAGTGAAACAGAATCACTGACTCAAGAAATTGGTTCTACTGGGAAAGAAAGAGGTGTGCTTTATCCAAGTAAAAGGCTCAGGAGACATGAAGACATTAATAGATTCAGTCCCATCTCAGCTTCTCCAAAAGGCAATTTTTCACTAAATTCAGTTTGTCTTCCACATCGTCATTTTTCTGTTCCCCTCCTCCTCCTCCTCTCTCTTCCTCTCTCTTTCTCTGTGTGTGTGTGTGTTTTGCTTGTGTTTCTTATGCTGTTTTTGGTTTCTTCTTTGGTGGTATAATATGGACAGGGACTGAGGAAAGTCCTGAAGATGAAAACCAAAAGGATGGATTGGCCAAGTATTTTTTTTTGAACTATTTTTGTACTAATATATGTTTCCCTTGCTTCATTTTGATTTTTGTTTGCCTTCTCAATGTCTCAGGGCAATCGGTCTACTTGGTTTGGCTTTAGAAAGAGTTAAAAGCAAAATAAAATCGGTGGCTGACAAAAAATCTGCTAAAGCTCTGATTTCTGTTGCTGAGGGAATACATTTGCAGCTGCAGAATGCTGAATCCCAGATTCAAAGAGATGTGTATGTATTTTGAAATGACAATTCCTATTTAAGGAATTAGTTTTTTAAGTGTGATTGTGATGATGTTTCAGGGGGAAGCTAACAAGGCTCGGCAAATCAAAAAGAAAACATTTAGAAACAGAATTTGAAGGTAATGAATCTGAAAGACATTATAATGGCTTTAATTAATTTTAATGTCCATTATGCAAAGTGCTTGCATAACTGGACTCTTTGTCCCCATGCCCAATATTAAATGTGCATGTTATCATTAGGCACATGAAGAAATTCACTTCGCATATAAGTTACATTATACTGTATATTAAAAATTTTGAGTTGGGTGTTCAGAACTCAGTAAGCACTTTGCACACTGAACAAAACTGAGATGCAAATAGAGCTTCAAAGCCGTCAACTCGAGGCTAAGTAATTGATAAGTCTAAAAGAATAATCAGCAATATTGATCTTCCATGCAAAATTTTTTCTATATTAGGTGAAGTTCTTGCATTCCTTTTGTGAATAGGAGTTTGCTTGTCTCATCCTTGAGCTTGTCTAATTCATGTTTCTTTTGTTAGACAATCATGATTTTGTTATGGCAACAAACAATGAAATTAACTCTGAACTCATATCTGTAGGAGTTTATTTGCAATTATATTTTATTATACATTATATGAAAGTTTACCATTCAAGTGTTTGTTAGTCCTTCAAACTAGTTCTTCTGGCAATCATCTTGATTTTTGGCATCGTCTATAGTGTTTTTGCCCTGGTGGATTTCTCTCTCATTTAATAAGTCTGGAATCTTTGTTCTGGGATCATTTATATTTTCTTTTGTCACCACTGCATGCATGTCTGTTGTCCATTTATGTTGGACTGGAAGGAAACTCTTTCCATTTAGTACTACAGGAATTCTTCTCTTTATGCATTAGGGTGTCATCAATCATATATGCACTTGGCATTCCTTATATGAAGTTACTTTTCAATGCCTATACGGTCCCTTCAAGGTGTCAATTCAGAGAATGTATTTATGCATGTGCATAAAAATGTACTCTTCTTCCACTTATTTTTGGAACTTGAACGGAAAATTTATGATGCAGAGCGACAAGAACATCTGAAAATCATACATCAGAAGTTCAAAGAAGAGGTTGACCTGCATCTCAAGGAATGCAGGAGCACATTTGAAGGGCTGGAAGCACAGGAAATAGAATTTCGAGGAATTGTGGAGAAACACAGTATGGCCATATCTTTTATGTTTTGCTTATTTTCATGGTTTTAGTTCATTTACGAGTTGCTACATGTCAAGTCACGACTTTTCTAGTTTGCATCTCATGTCCTCAATAAATATATGCAGGCAGTCTGCATATATTGTAAAGTCATTTGGTGCATTAATGACATATGACGGACTTTAAACTGAATATTTGATTTTAAATGCTTGGTCTTCAACAAGTGATTGGGGAGTTATTGAGTTGCAATCATTCAGAGAATCAGTAGGAAGTGTTTTGACTGTTTGGGTTGTGATATGTTAATTAGATGACTTTCGTGTATACATTTTCTCATATTCTGTTACATCATACAAGGAATGAATACCATGCGCATTTATGTTATCATCTTCAGTTGATAATGCAAATACATGTAAAAGCTCTGAGAAGTGAGCATCATTCACAATTTTTGAGCACATGCAATTAGAAAATAATTGGTGTCTAGCACAAATTAAGAATTTCTTTTTGCATATGGCATTTTTTTTTTCCTATGGCAAACAAAGGTTAGCCTGCACGGCAGCATCACCATAATTATGAAAGCAAATGGATACTGTTTATCTATGCTAATTTGCATCTTCGTTATTTCAAGTTGTGTTAATGTAATGTAATACATGCTCCAAAATCTGATGACACTTAATGTTCCTAAGCCCTTATATCGAGGCGCTCTTTAAGGCTTGACTAAAGAAGAGGTGGCCCTGAAATGTTTTGAGGATTTCAAAGTTTCGGTACAGCTCCTGGAGGTGCATGCTTCGGGAGCCAAGGTGTATTTGAGGGAGAACAGTTTGCTTTCAACATATCCTTCATAAAATTTTAATAATTTTTTTGTTAGTATTATTTTTTGGGTTTAGCCTTAAACTGTGTTAATTGGTCATATAGTTTCAATCATCATATTCTTTTTGTTTTTAATGTTCTTTTTCAAGTTTTAAACGTGAATCAAGCTAATGAAAAGCTTAGATCTTGACATCTTTTTTCTCTATCGACCTCGTACATTTTGTATGAATAGTTAGTTGCCTCGGGAGATCTTGTGTTATTGTATTTGTTACTGTATTGCTAGTATCATAAATTAGTGCAATTCATAATTTTGTTGAACACAATTGATATTCTTGCCTGGTAGGAACGTCGCAGAGGAAGCTTCTCAAGCAAGTGGAAGAAGCGATTGAAACCAAACTTGATGAAGCTCAAAGAAGGATCACAGTTATCCACAAGGCAAGTTTAAGTCATATGTCACTGCTGCCGTTAGGATATTCTGGTTATCTAATTCCTCTCCTTTAATTTTAGATTTATGTAGTTGTTACTTATTCAACGATTTTTTCTCATATGTTTACGAGCTCTACTATCTGAAAATTATGATCACCTGTTATGATCATGTGTACTTAAAACTGTGCATTTTACCTTTTTCTTGAGGCAACTTATAAATTAAGGATGTAACTTTTCTTATTCATTACAGTTGGCAAGGGGAAAGATGCTTCAGTTAAAATATGCTCTTACCGAGTGTTTGAAAGAGGGTATTCTCAATTGACATTATACCTGCGGGCATCTATCGCGTTGGTGACATTTACTAACTAGCAGGAGTCTTGAAGATTTTTGAGGATAAACTGAGTCTTCATAGGTACTAAAGTAGTGTTATAATCAATCTCTAATTTGTAATTCAATTCTTCTTTGCTTATGTTCTTAGTTGTAAAGACAACATAACTCTCTCAAAGGGGACGAAACTTGGCGTTTTGTTGCTAGGGCTTCATTGATTGGGTTGGCGGGCTTGGTATGGGCATTGTAAATCGGTTGAGCTTATTTTTTTGCTTTACATAGACATTTATTTTTTACTAAAATTTAATTTTTTTTTTTAAGTCGTAGTTTTTAAGTGTTAATTGTATTCATAAAGAAATTGCAAAAAAAAAATTAAAAAAACTCTCATCCAGTTTAACATAAATTAAAAAAATCAAGTCAATTTTTTTTTAAAGGTATAATTTATAGGCTTGTTAAATGCATTCATAAGAAAAAATTACAAAAAATAAAAAAAATTTACTTTTATTTTTAGCTTAGCTTATTTTAAATTGGACGAGATTTTATTTTTATTTTTTTGATGAATGTGATTAATAAATCTAAAATTTACAATTTAAAAAAGAAAATTAAATTTTGATAAAAAAATCATATGAAAACCTGAATAATTTATTGCACGATCACTAGATAGATGCAATGAAGTGTTAGATAAATCATGAAGAATGTTGATAGCCTAATATCGGATCATAGGATGGAAAAATCTTTACATGAAGAGCTCAATATTGCATGAAACCGTGCGCACATGCAGCAAATCATGACTTTCTTACACTGGAATTAGCACGAGATAAGGAGAGAGGATTTTTTATAGTGGTAGTTTTTTTATATTTTTTATTCGTATCATTTATCACATTTAGTAGGTGTTTAGAAATACAATTGTTAGTAATTTTTAGTCCAAAATTGCTAGTTATAATTTTTAATGTGTTTGGTGAAACAAGTTATAATTTTTAGTAATCTTTTACAACTTTTGAGTATTTAATAAAATTTTTAGCAATTTCTGATAATTTTTAATAACTTTAAATAATTTTTAGTAATTTTTGATAATTTTTAGTAAATTTTGATAATTTTTAAGTTGAGAAGTTATTGAAATAAAATAAAAAAGTGATAAGTTTTGGTATTTTATGAAACACATAATGAGCAATCTTTAGCGCATTGTTGTGTTTCCAGACGTAGCCTTAGCATGTTAACGTCTTTCAGAGCGGATTGACAGGAAAAACCTAGAATGACATGGAGCGAGGATCACATGAGCACGTTTCACCAGCTTTTTTGGGTCTTCTTTCCGTCGCGTTTGTATATGTATTGAGTTGTGTGCTTCCCTCCACTGGCACTGGTTGTCCAAATCCTCCGATGGGGATATGCCTGCTAGAAGAGACGGATTAGCCCCCTTGTCACCGCAGAGAGTTGGCAAGCCTGTCAACCTGATTCTGACCCGTTAAAAAAAAAAATTCTTAAAAATACATTGATATTTGTTTAATCTTGGCCCACGACCACAAATCTTTTCCATTAATTAAGGCTTGGTTTGGGTGAGCAAAAAGCTAATTGTTAATTTTTTAATTTATCCTTGTCTTATGTAATTTTTTTTTTACTAAATTTTGATTTTCTTTATTTGTTTTGTAGTTTTTAGATATGATATTAGTATTCATAAAAAAACAATTACAAAAAATAAATGCTTCCAAATAGGAAAACTTACCTATATATAAAAAAGTTTTTTTTTTAACAGAAAAATTGGCTTTTTTAAAGTAGTACAACAAATTTTTAATTATTTTGTATTTTTTATAAATGTGAGTAAAATCTCTAAAAATTATTAAAAAGTCCAAATTTAGTGAAAAAGACCAAAGAAACGTTCCCTTCAACCCCCCAACCCACTCATCCCAC
>JAVXUM010000012.1:172357-193743 GCA_035590655.1 Pouteria glomerata | reverse complement strand
AAAAGTAATTATAATTACAACTATAAGATAAGTAAATAAATAATGAATTTTAAGAATTTTTAAATAAATAATAAATATAGAATTTTTTTTAAAAATTATTTAATTATTAGTATCGCTATTGATGATCGTTATTACTTTCATACCAGTCGCTAAATACTTCCCGTCACTTGGCGAGTATGGGCACCAATAGGGCGAAAAAATATTTGCGGCCGCCATGGAAGTAATAGTGACCGCCAATAACAGTCGCTAATAATCCAAAGTTGAACGCATTGGCAGTCTCCAATGTGGTCTCTAATATTTTTAGTGACTGTTGTAGCGGTTGCCAAAGTTTTTAGTGATGACGTAATTACTACAACCAAAGCAGTTGCAATCCACAGTTTTATCTATAGTGACTGTTATGAGTGGTCGCTAAAGGTTCGTTTTCTGGTAATATTATTATATCTTAAATTTAAAAATATAAAAAAATGTTAAAATATTATTTAAGACTAAAAATAGTTTTTTAAAAAATTTTCAATTTTCTGTGTAATTCTTTCTTTAATTTTTCTTAACCAAATCGTGTGCATTATCCCCATTTATCATGCTACTTTTTATTTTTGCTTTCGAAATTTTTGAATGGAATGTTCTCTTTCTTTCATTTTTTAGTACTTTTTATTTTTTTATCTTTTATCTTCTTTTTATTTCATATCAATACATGACCATAATTACATTTTTTATTTTGTCTATATAGCTACTAGAATTGTATCATATGATTGTAAATAATGTAAAATAAGATAATAGGAGTTTCTAAAATAGAAGCACTTTTTTATTGGCTCACTATTATTGTAAAATTTACATATTTAAATTATCAATTAGGTTTGAAATAAAAAACTAACTAAATTTTAAAAAATCTAACTCTTCTTATCATAATAACAATTCTTAATATATTTTAAATTTCAAATAAAAAAATACATACTATTAATTAGGCATGAAAATGGCTAAATATTAATTAAGCTAGAGAGAATCTTTTTTTTTTTTTTAAATTCAATTTTAAAGTTAAATTATTCATTTTGACCATAAGTTAAAAACCTAGTTAATGATACTTAGTATTTGAATTATTTTCATAAAATACAACATATAATTAATAAAAATAATATTTTTAGTTTCAATTATTTTTATAAAATCAGTAAAAAATTAATTTAATACAATTAAAATTGATAGTATTTGTAACTCACACTAATGTTGTAAAATGAGTAAAGAATTAACAAATAAAAATATATTTTAAAATTAACAAATAATTTAAAATAAAAAAAATCAAGTAAATTAGATAAGTTTGTGATTTAATATATTTTTTAAAAAAATTTGAATTATTAACGTTTAGACAAATTAATTGAAAAAAATAAAAGAATTAGATAAGTTTGTAATTTTATATATATTTTCAAAAATTTGAATTCTTAGTGTTTGGACAGATGAAATTATGTAAAACATAAACTTTTGTTATTCATATCGAAATTTGACTATAATCATTTATATTTTGTCACTAATATAACATAAATAAAAATATATAAAATAATTATTATGCAATTTTATCAAAGTAATTTATAATATATTTTTAAATTATATTTTATTTAAAAAAAATCATAGGATTTCGTATATTACACAAGTCAAAACTAAAAGTGTGTTTGGAGGGTAAAACTTTTAGTAAGTTTTGATAGTTTTTTGTTAAAAATTGTTAGTGATAATTTTTGGTATATTTGGTGAATCAAAATAAAGTTGTTGACAATTTTTAGGTGTTTGGTAAAATTGTTACTGTAACAAAGTAAAAAAGTAGCAACTTTTGTGTGTTTGAAAAATTTTTTTATTGTAGTAGAGCAAAAAAGTGAAAAAAGTAAGACTCACTGTTATATTAAATTACTGTAGTAGAGTAAAAAAATAATAAAAGTTATTGTTTCACTCAATAACAAAATACTATGATAAAACTAACTTTTAAGTATTTTTTATTTTTTAATTTAGCGTCCAAACTGCACCCTATGTAAACTGGAAATACATGCACGGAGACAGTTGAAAGTTGTGTCTCGGAAACAACATTTTAAATGTATGTACACATGCATTAGCCACCGTGAGGTCACTACTGACATATTAAAGGATTCGTTTGGAATCCAAAAAATTAAAAAAAGTAAAAAAAAATTATTAATATAATATAAAATTAATGTGTGAGATCTAAGTACATAGAATCTATTTGGTAAAGTATCTAATTCTTGGCGACGTACAGGATTGGAAGTTGATACCCCGCTGGGACTGTAACAGTCACCTATTTTAAATAATAATAAAATAAACAATTCTTATTTTCGAAATTATTTTATAGCAAACATATTTATTATTATTTAATATTTTTAATTCTTATACTATAAACATATTTATTTTATATTTTTAATTATTTAAATAAAATTTACTTTTAAATAAAAAAGCGTCTAAAGTGTTAAAAAATAAGATAAAATAAAATAAATTATAAATTCATAATTTATATAATAAGATAAGAAGTGAATAATTATTAAAAGTTTTTAAAAATTTTTAAATTTTTTTATTCTGTCAAATATATTTTAAGTATATTTTTTGTATAAATTATTTTAATATTTTAATTTTAGGTATTTATTCTTATTTTAAATAGTAATAAAATAAAATAAATATGCTTATTTTATAAATTATTTATAACTAAAGTTGACAATAGTTTGCAACGTTTTGTGTGCTTTGGTTTTGCAAAAGTTTCCAGCTCTGACCAATTCCAGCCATTCCTCGAAAAGGTTAGTTATTAGTTGTCAGTGTAATTCTAATTGATTTGACAGTCAGTTTTTATTTTTATTTTTGCTTGTTCTCTCTCCTGTGGATGGGTGATTATATATATACAAGCGGTCCCTCGGGTATTTATATAACAATTGTCTAGCTAATCTACCACCTCTTCTTTTTTGTAACTCACCTAGTTACGGAGTCAATGGATTACCGGGTGGATCGACTGGCTATAGTAGTTGCTATTACAGTAATTTCCATCTCAGTGATATGGCAACTGTTGAAAAATTTGTTGTGGAGGCCGTACGTGATCGCCAAACGCTTTCAGAAACAAGGGATCAGGGGACATCCATATTCCTTCTTCTGGGGTTCCCTTCGAGAGATCAAGAGGTTAAAGCAGCTTTCCGCAGCAACAGTATTAGACCCTGAGTCACATGTTATCATTCACAGAATTATCCCTCATTACCACAAGTGGTGGTCCGAGTATGGTGTGTCTATTAACTCTCTCTCTCTCTCTCTCTCTGTGAAATTAAACAGATGTAGTTGTGTGTGTGATTAACACATATAAACTGTGTATGCATGCAGGAGATATATTCACCTACTGGTTTGGGCTGCAACCGAGGATCTGTATTTCTGATCCCGAGTTAGCGAAAAACATACTCGCTAGCAAGTTTGGTTTCTTTGACAAGCCCATGCCGCAACCTTCCATAATAGCCATGGTTGGGAGGGGATTGATTCTTACAAATGGATTGGAGTGGGTCAAGCACCGAAGGATTACCAATCCTGCCTTTAAAACAGACAAACTCAAGGTCTCTTAATATATTTTCGTACATGCAATCACGGCTGTATCAAAATATTTGAGGGATTCCGAAAACAAATTTTTTCCTAAAAAATTTTCATATATTTTAAAAAATTTTCATATACTAATATATATTTTTTTTTTTCGCATAAAAAGTTTTCATATACTTTTTAAAAATTTTCACATGTTATAATGTTTTTTTGGCTTAAAAAATTTTCATATACTTTTAAAAGTATTTAAAAGTTATAAAAAAAGAAATAAAATAAAAATTTAATAAAAAAATGATTTAAAGCGAATAAAAAAAGAAATTAAAATAGTAACAGCGCATCTATGTATTACTAAACTAAACTTAGTCAATTTATTCAAAATAAAATATTCACATTATTTTTCGGTAGGATTTATTTGTGCAAGAGTGATAATATTTCCACCAGTAGTGGGATAAATTTTTATCTAAAATTTTAAGCGAAATAGAAATATTTTAACATATTTTTAAATTTTTAGTAATTTAAGATATTTAAAAAATTTTATTTAAAGATAATTCTTCTAACTACTTGTAGAATTGCTTATTAGATTTTAGCATTACTTTTTAAACAATGATTGAGACAAATATTATATAATTAATTTAAAACTAACAATCATTAAATACATTTTTTAATTGTGTAAATCATTATTAGGAAAAAATATCTTATCATTGATAAAAATAAAAAAATAAAATTAATTTAAACTATTTCCTTTAATAAATATATTTATAGATATGTATTGTTTTTATAAATTAAGATTTAAAATTATTTAAAATTAAGATAACATTGAAATTAAAACAATGATAAATATAAAATAATTAAATATATAATATATATATCAAATTTGAAACTTCTTTATTAAATGAATATCTTAGATGATTGTCTAAATTATCTAAAGTTTGAACCAGCCTTACATGCAATATGATACACACGCATGTACCTCTCTATTTGTGTGTTTGTTGATAAATTAATTAATTGGTCATTTCTTTGAGCCAATTAAGTCCTGTATGTGAATTACGATATCTTTCTGACGATCTATCTTAATTGTATTGTGATACATGTATATTCATATACTTGTTCGAATTCTTCGGAAAATTAGGTTTTGGTAGGTAGAATGGCAGCATGTGGCGTAAGAACACTCGATTCGTGGAAAGCGGAGACAATATCTGCTGCGGACCAGTGCATGGAGATGGACATAAATGTAGAATTTGAAAAACTAACATCTGATATAATAGCTGACGCTGCTTTTGGTACTAGCTACCTCCAGGGAAAAGAGGCCTTCGACGCACAAAAACAGCTTCATCAATGCAGCATAAAATCAAGTTCTGACGTTTTCTTCCCGGGAAGCCAGTGCGTACACACACACATATATAATCAATTAATTGCTTCAATTAATTAATTAATTTGCAATGTCTTATAAATGTCTTATAATTAATATTATATATATATATATACCTGACTTGTATTAATTAATTAATTAATTATTTGCGTTAGATATCTTCCCACTCCATCAAATCTTCGTATGTGGAGGCTTCACAGGAAACTCAAGGGAAAATTGATGAGCATCGTTGAAGATCGATTAAAAAACTCAGACGACTATGGGGATGATCTACTTGGGTTGATGATCGCGGTCTCAGAATCTGCTGATTTGGAAGACGGATACAAGTTCAACAGGGATGAGATTGTGGAAGAGTGCAAGACATTTTTCTTTGCAGGGCACGATACAACCTCCGGTTTGCTCACTTGGAGTGTGTTCCTATTGTGCAGACACCCTGAGTGGCAGGACCGCCTCAGGCAGGAGGTCTTGAAGGAATGCGGACCCATAGGGAATAGTCCTGATGCATATGTTCTATCCAAACTAAAGTTGGTGAGTAATTATCATTATTGTTATTTTTATTATTAATTGTTATTATATCCATTGATCCCGATCTCAAGATATTTGCACTCTTTTGTTATTCCTAGTTATTTTTTTTTATTTTATTATTATTATTATAGAATAGAAGAAATTAATAGAGGAAATGGGTTTCTTATTTCCTTAGCCATGGTACTTACATTTTTTTTTTTTGGGTTTATTTTACTCCTTTGTGGTTATTAAAATTATATCTTCGTTCAATAATAATAATATATAATATATGCAATTATATAATATGTTGACTAAATTAATTTTTGCAACAATTATATATATATATATATTAATTATACATTTGGTTTAAATAATTAATACATAGGTGAACATGTTTTTGCTGGAAACTCTGAGGATGTATGGTCCTGTGATAGTAATGTTAAGGGAGGCGTCGGCTGACATCACAGTGGGGAATTTGACCATTCCGAAAGGTACATGCATATCAATTGCAGTTGCCAAGATTCATCGGGACATCAAGTACTGGGGAAAAGATGCAAATGAATTTAACCCGTTGCGATTCGTTAATGGCGTCCCCAATGCTGCAAAACACCCAAACGCTCTGATGCCCTTTGGTTTGGGTCCAAGAACTTGCATTGGTCAGAATTTTGCAATGCTAGAAGCAAAGACAATACTTACCTTGTTACTTCAAAGGTTTTGTTTGTCACTCTCTCCTAAATACAAGCACTCTCCGGCAAACTATTTCCTTTTACACCCACAACATGGGCTTCCCGTTCTGCTTAAACCCTTGGAGTAGTTGTATTTCTCAACTTATTGATTGTAATGCTTTTAGAGGGGCGGAGGGGGGTTATGGTTATCCTTTGAGTTGCCGCCTCTTAATTTCCTGTTCTTGCGTTTCAATTCAGTCTGTTCAAATAATCTCCAAGGACCTTCATTTCCTAGCTAGCTAAGTACTATCTTATGTATGTGTACCAGTAATTCAGCTCAACCCATGAACGCCGCAAAATCGTCAACTTGAATGGGTTCCGTGCCCTTTTTTTTTTTTTAATTAATGAGTTATTATTGAGCTTTTCATAGAATCTCTATTTTATTTAAATAATAAAGATTTAAATATTTAATTGATAACTTGGCCACCGTAGCTTAAAAAAAAAAAAAATTATTGAATATCAACACATATAAATTCATCAACTCTTGCAATCATTATAACAAACTCTTTTAAGTGTCATAGTAAATTTTATTTTTAATACTTTGAAATGCTATTGAACAAAATTTATATTTTAAAAAATGTTTGTGACACTTTAAAATATCATTGAAGAGATTTCTTATTTTAAAAAATAATGTTATACAATATTGTTGTTAAATATTATAATTCAATAGCTTTTGCGTTACTTGTAAATATCACTAAACTTGTTTTTAGTGATATTCACTTATACCAATAGAATTTTTCTAATAGCATTTCAAATGACACTAGCTATTAACACAAGAAAATATCATTAATATTACTTTTCAATACATATATGTATATAATTAAAAAAAGAGACAATAAAGAAATTTATATAAATATTAATAAAATTCACATTTACAATATAAAATGATCATTGCAAGCACAAAAAGTGATCTAGGGATCGTATAACAAATATAAATCTACAGATAAAAATATAAAATACAAAATTATTATACTTTCCTATCAATTAATCCAAAATAAACAATAATGACCTAAAAATAAAAATTCAAACTTCAGTTCCTTCAATTCTTTATGATTAATTTAGTCAAAACTACTCTATTTGAATCAACAATTAATCTACACACAAAACAAAAATTAAAAAAAAAATTATAATCCTTTATTACTTTTCTCTTCAAAAATCTTGCTAGAATTCATAATTTTAAACCATTCTCTAAATCTATAATGCTGCGTAATATCTAAGAAAATGGAAAAAAAAAAAAAAACTTAAAGCTAAGCTTGAAAAACATAACACATAAAATAGAAAATACAAAAAAAGATAATGTGTTTTCCACCAATATGAAACAATTTCAAATCTTATTCCAACATTAATCAAGAAATATACCAAGATTTTTCACAAATCTAGCAAATATTGAACAAGATAGAACATAATAGTGAAGAGAGAGACAGTATTCATTTCTGTTTGTTTCATAAATCCACGAAAAATTTCTTTCATTGAAGAATATAGTCCTCTTGCGTACGTCTTGCGTTGAGGTGGAATAATGAAGGAAAACTAAAAAAATAAAATTACTTACAAAATTTTTTTGATAAGTGTCAATTATTTTGATATCTATCAAAATTAGATTAGGACTCTTTTTGAATTTTATTAAGGAGATAGAAAGAGATAAACCTCTATTATTATTTTCTTGATAAATGTCACCATTGATAGCTAGCTAGATACATAGTGACATTTTTAATAAAATATCATTAAAATATTATAAGTTATTTGAAAAATGTCATGTATATTAAATAAAAATTACATTTTCTTAATCAACTGTCATTAAATTATTATAATTTACTTATGGTTGATAACACTTTAAAAAATGTTATTAACATAGATAATCGTGTCATTTTTTCACTAATATCATTAAATTAATGGCACTAAATTCTATTCTGACGATAATTAATAAAGACAAAGAGACAAAAATATAAAAATAATTTAAGCCCCTAACGTAAACAAAAGTTGAATTTGGGTAATAATTTAAGTCCAAAATGTAAATATAAGTTGAAGTTGGGTATTAAAATGATTATTTTACCATTGAACTTTACTTTTGACCTAAATTACATTATAAAAATCTCAGAAGATTTAATTATAAATTTTTTAGTAAGTTTCATATCAACTTAGTAATTTTAAATTTGAACAATAAAATAACTATTGATTGTTGGGCCAGTTTTTTGTTCCAAATTTGTATTTTGTACATCCAAAAAAGGTTGAATACGTTTTATTTTAAATTAATAATTAATAAAGATAAAGAGACGAAAACATAAAAATAATTTAAGCCCCTAATGTAAACAAAAGTTGAATTTGGGTAATAATTTAAGTCTAAATATAAATTTAAGTCGAAGTTGGGTATTAAAATGATTATTTTACCATTGAACTTTATTTTTAATCCAAATTACATTATAAAAATCTCAGAAGATTTAATTATAAAATTTTTAGTAAGTTTCATATCAACTTAGTAATTTTAAATTTGAATAATAAAATAACTATTTACTCTTGGGCCAGTTTTTTGTTCCAAATTTGTATTTTGTACATCCAAAAAAAATTGAATGTGTTTTTTTAGCAAGTGTCATATCAATTTAGTAAATTTTTAGTTGATCTAAACTTGAATTATAAAATAACCATTATATATTGAATCTATTTTTGGTCTATATTTGTATTTTGGGCATTTACAAAAAAGTTGAATTTATCCTTTTGCAAGTTTCTTACTAACTTAGCAAATTATAAACAAATCCGGACTCGATCTGTAAAGTGATCTTTTTATCTTTGGTATCTTTTCAACTCATATTCATATTCTATACTTCTTAAAATGTTGAGCATGTTTTTAAATCTTAAATTTGTATTTCGGGTTTTTATTTATTAAAATTTATTTTTCATATCTTAAATTTATACAATTTTATTTTGAACATCATTTCTCACAACTAGAAATATTGGGAAAGGAAGTTGGGATAACGGTCAATCACCACAAGGCGGTCGAGTAACAGACCTTACACGACCACTTTAATGACATGGTTGACCACTTTGAGGTGGTCGACAGAGGGTTTTTATTTTTTTCCATAAACTCTTCTATTTTCTCGCTTTTTGTTTTTTTTTTCTCTTGCGTCTTTCTCTTTTTGCCCTGGTCTTTCTTTCTCTCTCTCTTCACACTAGTCTTTCTCTTTCTCTTCATGCTCCTTTCGCCTCGATCACAGTCGCTGGCTACCCACTCACAGCTCCCTCAAGTACTTTCTCTCTCTCTTTCTCGTTTTCTTTCTCTATACGTCTCTATCTCCAATCTCTTTATTCTTCTCTCCTACTCTCCTAACCTCCATTTTTTTCTTCTCACAGGTCAGGTCATTTCAGTCCCAACCATTTTAATCTAAGTCAGTAGTAGTTACTGTAGGTTTTTTTTTTTTTGAGATTTTTTGATTTTTTTGAATTTGTGTATTTGATCAATAAATAAATTTTGTGAATTTCATTGTGAAATTGTGAAGTTGTTGGAAATTAAATTTTGTGAATTGAATTTTGAATTTGTAAAGTTGTTTGTGAGCTTGAATGTGTTGACATTTTGTTTGATTGTTTGATTGTTTAAATTTTGTAATTTTTGTGAATTTTGTAAATGTTGTGAATTTGTGAACTTGTTTGAAGTTTGTGGATATTTTCAAAATTTTGTGAATTTGTGTTTAATTATGAAAGTTGATTAGATTTGTTTATCTTAATTGTTAATTTAATTTTTAATTAACAATCCATGGAATATATTTTGTAATGTTGTTTATTTTGTATGTTGCTTATAATATTTTATTTAATTATTCAAAATATTAATGACCTTAATTATTTACTTTTGAATTGTTAATTAATTATTTGTTAATTGTTAATTTATTTCCAATAAAAACAATTAAATTGTTAATTGTTTGCTAGTATTTTTAATTGTTAATTGTTAATTGTTTACAAGTTAAATTAATAAATTAGACAACAATAAAAAAATAAGACAGTAACCCTATAAAGTAAATTAATTAGATAATATGGAAGTTAGTTTAACAAAATTTATATTTAGGGTTAAATTTATATTTAAAATTGTAATTAATTATTTTCAAACTAAATTATGGTTGAATTTAATTAGGGATAGAAATCAATTAGGTTTTTTTTTTTTTTTGAGATGGGTGGGTTATTATTAACTATTTTAAAATTAATTTAGGGTTAAAATTAATTTTGAAAATTTGAACATATGTCATGGTTAATTAGGGTTAATATTAATTACCCTAAGTTTAGATTATGGGTTAAACTTGGTTTTTGGCAAAATTCAATTAACAGTAAATCTTTTAACATTAAAATTCAACTAAGGTTAAAAGTTAATTAATTTAGGTTAATTTAGTATTTAAGTTGTCACAGGATAAAGTCCAAAAAATCTGTGCAAATATTTATAAACCTCAAAATACAAAAACTAAGTAAAATTCTTTACAAACCCCAATTATTATTTATAGATCTCCAAAATTTTTTTCACAAACCCAGCAAACGACATGCAATTAGGAGAGCATAATTAACCTCTTTTAATGATTACCTTCATGCACGTGCATGCATTTATAATTTAAAACAAACTTAAAGCCTTTCAAGAATCGTATAACGATAGCTGATTTGGTTATCCTTGATGCGATCAATTGGGACTTTCAAGGCCTAATTCATTAGTTTATGATGAGGATGCACAAATTGACGTATGGGATTCTTGAATTATCCAGTTCGAATAATTTGAGAATGCAATGATCTATTTGGTACTCAAATGCTTCTCATATTAGTTTTATGTTGGTCAATATTTCATGTAACTACTCTTGTTGTTCTCTGGGTAAATATGTAAGTGCGAGATTCACTATTTTTGTGTCGTGTACTTGAAAAACTATAGAGAGATATTGCTAAAATTTTGTAAAACAATAGAACATGGTATTAGAGGTGTTGAGTAAGAGTTGGATTGTGTATTCACAAATGAGATAAAATTAACTATCCTTCAGTGATAACTTCTAGGTGTTTTCAAAAGAACATACATATAGTCAGTTCATTCTCAAATTACTAAAACACATTTCATGGAATTGTTTAGTACGTAGACGACGTCGGGGTTGAAGGAATGGACAAGACCTTGATGACTTGTCGAATAAGTTGTCGAGATGATATGTCCAAGAAATTGAAAAGTTATTACGTATACCCATATGTTGGATAACCAATCGATTAATTGCCAGTACACAAAGTGTATTAATTGATATTATTTCACACGGGATGTTGTAATAGACCATCTCTTGAGGCATGAGTTCTTAAAGACATATGAGAATTCAACATAGCATGGTAAGGCTTATGTTTTGTTGCGGTATTGTGAAGAAAGAGTAAAATTAAATAAGGACATTGTCCTTGGGGATCATGTGATGAAAATGATGAAGAAGATCATGGTTGGAATGCCCGCCATAGAATCGAGTACTGAGGCTGATAAAGTGGGTACGAGTAATCTGAGGTCTAATGCCAATGAAAATTCATTGAGATTTTTTAAAATCCTCGATGTCACAACTACAGTCAGTTGTCTTTTATTGTCAAGTTATTGCATTTGAAAAGTTTTGAAATAGTAGACCAATAGCTCATTTGATATTGTTAGAGACAAAATTGTAATGTTAGCAAATCCATAGTCAAAACAGAGTTCTGTAACTTTTAGACTTCGTGTAGGCTAAGGCACTATAGTCTTGAGTTAGACAGAATTATAAAGGTTTCAGGAAACTATTGGATAACTTTAAAAAGTCTGAAATAAACTGAATAGGGAGAAAAACACACTAACGCAGGAAGAACGCTGGAAGGCAGCAGGTTGCCATGAGAAAAAGTCGAGAGCAAATCTTTGAACATTGGTTGTGCGGGATCGCCACTTTGAGCCCCAGGAAGGTCGTGGGAAGGGCGCAGGAAGGCCGCAGGTGCGAGTTTCCTGTGAAGTGACTGGTCCAGATTGCGTAATTTGTTTTTCAAGTCATGTGCATCCCGGTTTGGTGATATACGTCAGAAGTATCAAAGAAAAAAGAGAAAGAATATTGATTGCTTAGCCAAAATTTTGTGTGTTCAATCCGAAGGAGTTCGGGTTCGTGGTTGGTGATCGTTGAGGATTCAGCACGCTGTGGATTCAACACAAACTGCTGAGGAGTCAGTATTATGCCTTCGAGGAGTCGAAGGGCTTTCGCTGAAGGAGTTGATGAATCAAGGATTTGAGAAAACAACAATAGAGTATAAAGTCGAGGAGTCAATCTATAGAGAGTTTAAGTTTGTAACCAACGTTTAATCTTAGTGAAAGTTTTTGAGACTTTTCCCTACGTAGGTTTCCTCGTTTATTTTGGTGCTTTCGTATTTTTTTATGATTGATTGGGATATCTAGCACGTCGATCTACGAGATTTTAATTGGTATCAGAGTAGGTTCGTTTAAGGAAAACGTGATCCTGCTTACTGCTAGATGGATCCCCCAAGAGAAGGTGGCTTAAGCACCAGGCCTCCGTGGTTTTGATGGAACAAACTATACATATTGGAAGGTACGTATGAAGGCTCATTTGATGTCTCAGAATATCAATGTTGGGCTTACTATTACAAACGGCTAGACCAAATCAACACACACTGTGGAGAACACAACTTTTGAGAAACCTATGGAGTCTTGGACAAGGTCAGAACAAGAGAGGGCTGAATGGAATTACAAAGGCTTAAGTGCGATCTTTAGTGCTGTGTCTGCTGATGAATTCAGAAGAATATCAAGCTGTGAGATTGCCAAGAAAGCATGAACTATTCTCGAGTTAACTCCAAAAAAAGTGAAGTGTTACGAGTGCTAGGGTTATGGCCATATAGCTCAAGATTGTAGAAATAAGAAGAGCAAGAAGAAGGTACTCAATGCAACTCTTGATGATTCAGATGATAAGTCTAATACTTCCTCATCTTTAGAAGATTATCCAGAAAATTATACTGCATTTATGGTTAGAGCAAGTGGCTTCACGAATTCTGCAGAGTCATCATCTTCGAAGAGAAAAAAAGAAGAATCTTCTGAAAGCGAAGTTGAAGAAAATACAGATGAGGAAGTAGATGTTGAAGAGGTGTATGAATAGTTATATCAAGACTGTCACAAATTTCACAAATAAAATGAAAAGTTGACTGTGAAAAATAAGATGTTGAAAAGAGAAAGACACAGTCTGAAAATTGCTCTGGAAGAATTACAAGGGAAATTTGAAAGTTTTGAAGCTAGCAAGAAAACTCAAGATGAATTGATATCAGATTTCAAGACCAAAGTGGAGGAAAATGATAAAGAATTGAAGGATGCCCAGACAAAGTTTCAAACTGTTTACTTCAAGATGAACTCAGTTTCTTCCCATCTTGATGACATTCTTGGAATGCAACGAAGCCCTAATGATAAGAAAGGAATTGGCTATACAGGCAAGTAGGAAGTCAAGGAGAAAAAGCCCAGAGAGATTCAATTTCAGTTTTCAGAGACAACTACTCCAAAAATAGTTAAAGCTCCTCAAACTAAAAAAGGTAATCAATCAAGAGCTTATTTTCAGAAGACTAAAGGTATGACCCCTAACTTGCAACATAAGTTTGTTCCTATATGTTTTCATTGTAGTAAACCTGGTCATACAAGACCTTACTGTCACAAATTATATGGGTACCCCTATCTTATGTTGACACCAGTAATTTTTTAAGACCTAATTTTCAAATCTCAAATAGGTTTAACCCATTGAGGTTCCAACAATCATATTTTGATTCTAGACCTTACATAACTTGGCCAATGAGGAAGAATAGATAGGAAAAATTTTCGAGACCCATTGAATCAAAACCTAACAACTCTAAGACTCAAAAAGTTTTTCCAAAGATGAGAACTGTTTGAGTTAGGAAGAATGACTTATATGTTAATCACACTCCTAACGATATTGATGGGGCAACCCTTGTTGTGTAGAGGCAATTTCTTCATAGACTAGGCTATACGTCATTGGCTTTTTTTTTTTATCTTAGTTCTATGAAATCATGTTGATTAGGTTTTTTAAATAAATTTTTTTTTGAGTTATCATGTTATTTTTTTGTGATGTTCGTGCATGGTCTATTACTTCATACACACTTCAAAATCATAAGATTAAAATTGTAGATCTACATAGTGATCATAAATTTAAATTTATTGATGAATCTGAATCCTATGTTTTATTGTTCTTTATCATGGTAGTGGTGTGGGCATTGTATTTGCGCGAGGTTTAGTGCATCATGAGAAGTATTTTTTCATAAACAAGTGCATTTTATAAATTCTCTCTTTTGGACTATCGGTTGTTCTTAAAATCATTCATGTAGATACACTTGGAAAGCGCTACCAATTAGATAGAGTGCAGCTAATCTGTTGACGTGTGGGTTATCAAAATAACCACCCTTTAGGTTTGACGATACAGGAATATGGCTACCTACTCACAAGTGTGTGAAAGCCACAAAGCAAGTAATAATAATAATAAAAAAAATAGGTGGAAGTAAATTACAAAAATTGGTGTTTAGTTGAAAAATAATGAATTGAGGAGAAATAAGTCGAAAAGCACAAGTGCAAAATTTAATTACTCAATTCAAAGTCCAAAAAGATGATTTTAAAATCCATGTAAGTATGTGAAAAATATTGATCTTGCTGCATTCAAACTTTAATTCACACACCGCATGGGCATTTGACCATTAGTATGACATGTGTAAACAATTCATGACATAAATAGTAGGGTGATTCTTGAAATTCATAGTTATCGCTATTTATGTATAATCAATAATTTTGAAACTATGTTTAGTTTTGTGTTTGGAAAAATAGAACTTGGAATGAACTGATCAAGATTATATATCATATCTTATTGTCTTATCAATTCATGTCAAAAAGGGGGAGAAGAAAATTAATGGTTCAGGGGGAGTTTGTTATTAGTAGATAATGGACGAAGGGGGGAGTGATGAGTGGACCAAAGAGGGAGTAATGAGTTAATTATTTTTTTTCAGGGGGAGTTAATTAATTTTTTATGGTTTATTTTTTCCCACATGATGCCTTGATCTGTTTATTTTAGTGTGCAGTATTACAGGCTCTTTAAAAGATTAAATTGTGAATATAATTTGAGCATACTTGGCTGTTATGAAGTTTGAGGCTTATCGCGTTATTTACATTTTCTGAGGCTTGTCGAGTTATTTACATTTTACACTTGTAACACATTAAGTTTATTTGTTCTTCAATGTAAAGTTGTTTTGAGAGTTTTGACATAGAATTACCAAATGGGGAGATTGTTAGGGACAAAATTGTAATGTTGGCAAATCCATAGTCAAAACAGAGTTCTGTAATATTTAGACTTAGTGTAGGCTAAGGCACTATAGTCTTAAGTTAGACAGAATTATAAAGGCTTTAGGAAACTATTGGATAACTTTAAGAAGTTTGAAATAAACTAAACAGGGAGAATAACACAATAACGCAGGAAGAGCACTAGAAGACAGCAGGTTGTCGCGAGAAAAAATTGAGAGTAGATCTTTGAACATTGGTCATGTGGAATCACCGCTTTGAGCCCCGGGAAGGGCGCGGGAAAGCCACAGGTGCGAGCTTCCCGCGAGGTGGCTGGTCCAGATTGCGTATTTTGTTTTCCAAGTCGTGTGCATCCTGATTTGGTGATATACGCCAGACGTATCAAAGAAAAAAGAGAGAGAAAATTGATTACTTAGCCAAAATTTTGTGTTCAATCCGAAGGAGTTCAGGTTCGTGGTTGGTGATTGCTGAGGATTTAGCACAAGCTACTGAGAAGTCAGTATTGTGCTTTCGAGGAGTCGAAGGGCTTTCGCTGAAGGAGTTGGTGAATCGAGGATTCGAGCAAACATTAACAGAGTATAGAGTCGAGGAGTCGATCTATAGAGAGTTTGAGTTTGTAACCAACATTTGATCTTAGTGAAAGTTTTTGAGGTTTTTCCCTGCGTGGGTTTCCTCGTTTATTTTGGTGCCTTCATATTTATTTTTATGATTGATTGGGATATCTAGCACGTCGATCTGTGAAATTTCAGATATGTTACTAGAACTATTGATAAAGGTCTTTCGAAGGGTGCAAAACTTTGCAAGTCCTATTACCAAGCCTGTATGTTGACAAAAAATTTGGGTTTCACATACGAGACATGAAATGCGTGCCTGAGGAATTGTATGTTGTTTCAAAATAAGCATACAAACCTTGACAAATATTTTGTATGCGTTAGTTCTAGATAGAAGTAAGACGTTATTGCCTAGAGTATTACTACTCGTCGGAGAAAGGGTAAGAAACCAATTGCTGCAAAGCAAGTTTGATGCTTCTCCCTTAAGTCGAGATTAAAGAAGTCATTTATATCTTCCACGATCGTAAAATTAATGAGATAATATGTTGAGAATAATAATAAAAATAAAAAATGACACATCTATCTAACTTTCTCGCCTAAAAACATTTCGATTGTTAGAATTCGGACTTTACTTTGGACAGTCAAAACGTATGGCTTAGATTGGTTGTGGGTGGGGTAAATCCATTCAAGGTGATGAATATTGCACACCACACAATACATGGTCGATAGTTTTTATTTCGTACAACTTCCCATCTTGGCTTTGCCATGAAGTAACTTTTTCGATTATGTCGGTCCTCATTAATGGGCTAAAAGGATCCAGAGATAAGATTGATGTTTACCTCTAACCATTGATATAAGAGTTGAAAGAATTATGGAGTGAAGGGATGATGGCATTTGATGCTGCGATCAATGAGATGTTTAACCTCCATAAAACTTTATTGTGGACAATTAATGGCTTTTAAGCATATGCTAACCTATTCAGATGTGGTACAAAAGAAAAATTTGCTTGTCTTTCCTATAATAAGAGCACTCATGCACAGTAGTTACGACATGACAAAAAGTTTTGTTACATAGGCCATAGATGAATTCTACCTAATACACTTTGGTTTAGAAGGAACAGAACGACTTTCAATAGGAACCAAAAATTTAATCCAACCCCTAAGAGATTGATTGATTACGAATTGTTGAGCCAACTTGATTCAGAGGATATGGTGACTGCAAATAGGTCAAACGACCTACTCAAGTCATGAACGAGATCAAACGAGTCTTGTACCTATAATTGGAAGAAAATGAGCATATTTTTCAATCTATCCATTGGAAAAACAATTTACTAATACATAACCTAGACGTTATGTACATTGAAAAGAATATGTGCGACAACTGGATGAATGCGTGGAAATCCAAGCTATGAATTGCTTGGAATGTCCCTAAAAATTTATGATCGTAATTTGGTTAAACTCAAAGTTTTAATTACGATTTAATTTTTTTTATGATTTTAACTTTTTGTAATTCTATTTCAGGTTTGATGGGTTGTCCTGTGGTTTTGACTTCGACCCTCTTTCGAAGACATTGTTTTTTTTTTTTTTCATCTATAAACTTAAGGATAATGTAATAATTATTAATTTGTTATTTTATCAATATATATATATATAGATTTTTTTGGATAATTTCATGCTATCGTGGTATATTTGAATGTACAAATTTAATTAATATACAGGTATTATTGTATGAATATATAGGTTTTCTCTCGGTTTTAGCAAAATTAAACAGAATTTAAAAAAAAAAAAATTACTATAGACGATGGTCTTTAAGTGGTCGTTTAAAAGCTTTAACTATTTGACTTTTTGCCAACCACCTCTAAGCGGTCAGCTAAAGGGAATTGACGACTACTTTCAGGCGGTCAATGAAAAGACTGGGCCCAATAAAATGTCAATCGCTTTTGGCAATCGAGAGGGTTTACGATCGCCTTAAGCGATCGTGTATTCCTTTTCTTGACCTAAGCATTGACGACCACTTTAAAGTGATTGACAAACAGTTGTTTAAAGTATAAATGACTGCCTAGGGGGCTTTAGATGACTTCCTAAGGCAGTCAATTATTCCCTCATCTCCAATTGTGTCTAAATATTTTCTTATTTAAAAAAATTAAAGTCATAAACAAGCTAAAGTTAAATTATTGATTATGACTTGATAAAATATTAACTTTCCAAATATAACCCGGGTTTTTAAATAGATTGAGTATTTTTATCCTACAATCCATTTTAACTCGACCTAAATGCACTCATATTCATCCTTACTCAAGCTCCATTTGACACTTATAATAGCATGGTCACCTTCTATTACCAAATTATATAGTTCATCCCTGTCATTTGTACCCATGCAACTACTATCAATTGTAGTCACTTGATAATTGAAAAATGAAAAAACACAAATCCATCATTGTGTCAAAGTTAGTAAATTATAAAATTATTTTACTTTTTTAAAAACTAATATTGTAGGAAGATTCATTTATTATGATTAAGATTGCGCACATTGAATTAAAACATGCTGTAAATAATATGAAATATTAATATTTATTTTATTGATTTGTTCTATATAAGGAAATTCTATTTTGTTTCTTGTTAGCTTAAGAAATAGGTATCATATTTGTATCACATACAACCACCGCTAACACACGACGAGATGCATATTGGACATGCCACTTAATATGTTCAATTATTTTATTTAATTTTTTTTTTTGGACATTGGAAGAATACATGAGGGATGTGGTAAGGACACAAAAGAGTAAAAATATAATATTTAAAACTTTTTAAGGGTTATTATGTAATTTTAGTTTTTACTCGAAGCCAAAATATAAAATATAAAAATTTACTTTTAAAGAAAAAAATATATTTTCAATCAATAATTCATAAATAAGTTTCAGGTATATTTATTTAATATATTTTAAACAAAATACATAACTATATTTTTTTTTATCATTTATTATGCTCTGATCATATTCTTATTTTTAATTTTTTAAGGTTATCGTATCTCGCATCTCTATCTATAGTTATATTTATTTATTTTTAGCGATATGCAGGTTTTAAATAAAATTAAAGGGTGGGGTCATGGGAGCCAGCGCAAAACGTTGACTCTGCCTCGGAGGCTCCACATCAAATCGTGCGTCTTTCGATTCTAACAATAGACAAACAAACGGAAGCTTCGTTTCTCTTCGATTTCAATCACTACGTTAAAAAATGGATCGTTGCATACAAGTTTTGGAATTATTTCATTTCGATTATTTGTTCTTTGTTTTTTTTTCTTACACATCATTTTCATTATCATAGTTATTATTTTTATTTTTATTTTTGTTTTTTTTATCATTATACCAATAATAACCTCTTCTCAAATCATAGCCTTGTTTGGTTAATAAAAAAATATTAAATTTTATTTAAATTTAATTACTTTTTATATTTTTTAATTAAATTTTAATATATATTACTTTTATATCAAATTAATTATATTTTTATAATATATTTTGTCAATTTTTTTTTTTCAAACACTCCCACGGCCTACCAAATCATACGTGGCAGTCACCGAGGTGTCGGCACCGCAGACATTACATCACAGGTCGGTCAAAGGTATAAATTAAACCAGTAACCCACTGCCAACGTCAAGGCTAGGGCCGTTGACTTGGTCAAGAGAAAAGTGGTCGGTGGGCCATATGGGCATTTTTAAATCCATCTGCCGTTGTACGTGTACGAGTGAAAACTTCTCTCTTTTTTCTTTTTTTTTGATTTGTTTATTTATTTACTTGAGAATCAGAGTAGATCAAGTGTGTTAAGAATTGTACAAGATTAGAAAAATTAATATTTTATATAATAAATAAAAATTTTAATTCTATAATTTTATAATTTTTGCTTATAATATTTTTTAAAATTTTATATTTTTTATGATTTCTGACAGAATGTAATGAAATTATTAGTTCTCAATTGTGCCTCTCTATATATTTATGTACATATAAAAAGCTAAAATTGACCGGAGTAAAGAAACGCGGAGAGGTAGGGCCCGACTTGTTAAAAAAAATAAAAATAATAATAATAAATAAATAAAATGGAAAGAAAGCGTGTGGGAGGAATTTTGCCAGTGTGGGAGTGATGTCTTTTTTTTTGGGGTAATTAAGGGAGTGATGTCGTTCCAAGAAGAAGGCGGTGGTACGATGCGACGTGCTCACTCCGCGCTGCTTCCACGTCGCTGTTTCTCTTTCCCACTCACAGAATTTGAAACACAACATAATTATTCGTTTAAAAGTGGATAAACGTATATAATAAATAAAAAACAATAGAACGTATACTTTTTTCAGTGAAAATTTTGGATAGAACATTGTTAGCATGAAACACAATCATTATGAAATTATATCTATTATTAACATGAAACAAAATAGTTATGAAGAAAAAATATAAATATAACACAATATGAGTATTTTAATTCAAAATTCACATAATTTAATTTAATTTTTAAAATAAATTAATTATTTAATTTATCTATTAAGTTTTAAAATATTTGAGATAAACATACATATATACGAATCAATACGAATCAAAAATTCGAAACAAGACAACTTAATTGCTACCTATGTTAAAATTAAAGGGAAATGTTGTGTGAGGAGTTGTTATCATTTTATTTATATAACCACGCGCCATAGAGTTGACTGAGACACTAGAGTGTGATCGGTGGAGGTTAGCCTAATATTTAAATTTTTAATTTTTGAATTTTGAATAAGCTTTTAAATTTTAATTTTTTTCAAATTTTATTATTATACAAATTTATTTAATAATAAAAATTTATTATACATGAAGTAATATTATACAGATGTGATAATATTTGTGATAAATTTTATTAAATAATTTATAGATACATATTAGATAAAGCTAATTAAATTTTTTATTTTAAAAATATATTTAAAGTTTAATGTTCTTTAAAGTGACTCTTATAAATATTTAAATTAAAAATTTAAATTTTAATGTGTTTAAAATTAAAATTTTAAATATGTAAACTTTTACACACAATTTCTACCTGAGCGGAAAGATGATTTTTTTTTAGGCAAATTAAATTTTTTATTTGAGACAATTAATAATTAATTTTAATTTTAATAACTTTATTGTATAACAATTAATTTTAAAAAGATGCACTTTTATTATTTGTGTCATATACAATAAAAAAGCTAAAAATTTTAAATTTGACATATTTTTAACAGTTAGATTTATTTAATGGTCAGAATTATTTTTTTTCTCTCAGTTTAGTTATCTTTTCGATCATTTTACATAAAAATACACTCTCTTATTTTTCTTATGTTTTACTGAAACTTTTTATAAATATATTTTTTATTTATTTATTTTTTCTCTAAATAAAAGAAAAGTACTTTGCACGGG
>JAVXUM010000012.1:148933-163571 GCA_035590655.1 Pouteria glomerata | reverse complement strand
TGTTTCCTTATTCCCCCCCCCCCCCCCCACCCCAAACAAAAAAAGAGTTATGGCCTGATTATTGAAAATCTGTTAAAACATACAAAATGGACCTGTTAGGTAATTCTTTGAAATAGACAAAGCACGCGCTGACTAGAACTACCGAATTCTCATCACAGCCCAACCAACACATGCGTAGTCAATGATATTGCAAATCAGGTGAATGCTAAATAGATCTGTCTTGAGCAATCTGCAGAGCTAAGTACATATGAGTCGAGGTCAACTGACCCCTCTGGAATTTTATGAAGTAATAATGTCTATTTTTAAAACAATAGGAGCTCACCCAAAAACGCTAGTTAAAAAGTTAAGACAATTGAGTTCACTACTCAGATACTCAAGATCACTTGTTTACGCAGCTGACATGGGACTCTGCACATGCCAGTTGCAAATCAGAATCATCACAAATATCCTCCCCCTTAACATCACACATCCTTGATACTTGTTTCCGAGTCATCTTGGCTAGCTGGCAATTGCATTCACCACTCCATCTTATACAAACGCTTGGGATTTTACGCCTTTGTCCTTGATGTGGATTATTGGGTGGGAGCATAATCGATAAAAGTGAGTTGATACCAGTGAGTTGGGTTAGAATGAAGCTGACCTACTCCAAACCTACCTCGGCATATCTCCCTGAGAATATTTGTCTTTTCAACATTGTTAATTTCAAGAGTTAATAGTAAAATTTTAGGCTTTAAATTTATGTCATCTCTTTATATTTGGACTGCTATTCACACACTAATATATCTGGAGTCCTACATTCCAACACCCCAAAAGCTTGATTCTACTAACATCAGTGTCAGAATTGTCTTATTTGATTCTCACGCTCAAGAATGAAAGAGAGGTAGATTATTTGATCATATCTCCTGTTAAGGCATCCAACCTAAAACCAATTGACAAGGAGTGAAGAGCTCTATTAGAACCTAATACTGATTTGGGAGGCTTGATTTTATGTATGTGAAATATATTCCTACACATCCCCTCACATGCTGTCCTCGCTCACATGTGGAGATCCATACTGGTGCACCACGTACAAGAAATGTACAAACAAGAGAGATTGAGAAGTGGAAGGGGGAGAGTCCTCCAAATCCTAACTCTGATAAGGTCTCAAGAAACAAGGTTCGAATGAAAGGCTTGGAAGCTCCGCCTGGCTATGGTCAATCACGACTGGTTGGGTTAGCAACGATAGTCATTGCCGATGTTGGAGAATTGAATTATTATGGTTAAGGTTCTTGATACAGACACAAGAATGAAGGAATTTAGGATTTCTTGATACAAATACAAGAACCCGAATAACCATAGAGATAAGGATCTCAACTCTAATACCATGTTAAAACATCCAACTAAAAACCAATTGGTGAGGAGTGGACAGGCGACTTCCCAAATTTGGAATGGCATCCCCAAACAACTTCAACAACTAATATGCATAAATGTACTGTACTTGATTTGCTGATAAATGTAAGAATTTTAAGGTAGCATCAGACAAATATAGAAGATAGAAGAAGAAACAAAACTGTATAAAAAAAAACCATGCCTGCATGAAATGGAAGACAAAGAGCTCCATCAAAGTGAGATCCAACAATTTTTTGCCAACAAAATTACGGGTCTCTTGATCTAGAAGCGCCACCTTATCAATTGAAATTCCTGCAGCAACACACATAATGTGAGATAAAAATGCAACATAAGAGAGATGAGGAAAATATTGTTCTGCCCAACACCATACAACTTCAGTGCAATTACCAAGGACTTCATCAATCTTGCATGAAAACTAATATTGCAAGTCATTGCGTAAACTAAAAAAAAAAAAAATTGGATATATGAGACAAATTAAAATTGAGAAATAAATGTCATATCCAAGCATATACATACAGGTAAATGAATATTCCCTTACACGTGCACTGAAAATAAATATGAAGTTGTACGTTCAGTTTGAGTGAAATTGGCAACTCAACATGTAGGCACCCTGGAGATCAGATAGATGTTCTACAAAATGTCATTGGCACTAAAATTAGACCTCAGGGAAATTCCATAATGCGAATTCAAAGGGTCCCATACTCATAAATGATTATGTTGTATGCATACAAAAATAAAAACAAACATATTTGAGGAAGGTATTTCCATATGAATGATTATGTTGTATGCATAGAAAAGTACAAACAAACATATTTAAGCAAGGTATCTCCACATAATGATTCACGCTTCATACCATTATTCATTATCCATATTAGAACTGTTAGAATATAGGATTGATTTATTTTGTTTCCTCTATGAGTTGTCACAGCTATATTTCCTATTTTCTATTTTCTTTATTTGACATAAAATCTTATTATAAATATAATTCAAGGGAGAAGAGAGGATTCAATTTCAATCTCTCCCATTCTCTTTATTTTCAACTTGGTATCAGAGCCAAAATTTGGTTCTACAGGGGGGAAAAAATAAAAAAAAAAGAAGAAAAAGAAAACCCTAACGCAGCAGTTACTCTAGAAGAATATTGCCTCGTGCCAGCAACCAACTCTTCGGCCATCGAAGTTTGTCTCTGATCATCCCGAAGGACTTGTTAGCAGTCAACAATCATAACCCAGTCGGAGTCGTCGCTGGACGCTGTGTCACGCGCGATCCCTCCGCGGCTCTCGTAACCTCATCTTCTCCCTTCTGAATCATTGATTTAAGAGCCAATTCGCATATGTCTAGTAATTTCTCTTTATTCTCTGATCTTAGTCGTGTTAATCATAATATTGTGTTAGTTGATAGTTCTCCTCGTTCTGTGTCAGGTAGAGGGGACTCTTCGTCTCTCGTCATCTCTTAATCTCCCTTTTCGTCTTTATGTACCTCAATTCTCTTTTCATATACTCTCTGCTAGTCAGCTAACCAAGTTAGTAAATTGTTCCATAACTTTCTTTCCTATTTCTTGTGTCTTTCAGGACCTCAAGACAAAGAGGATGATTGGTTCGAAACATGAGAAGGATGGCCTTTATTATCTTGATTGTGATCATCCTCCAGAGCAGCTATCCTCTACCGTCCTTCACACTTCTATCTCTCATCTCCAGTGGCATTTTCGTCTTAGTCATCCATGTTTAGCTTGGTTGAAGTTATTTGTTCCTAATTTAAGCCCAATGCCCCGTCTAGAATGTAAAGCTTGTCAATTTGACAAGTATCGCCGTAGTTCCTTTCCTAGTCGTGGTGTTGGAAACTGAGATTGTGTTGGTCAAAATTGTAGGCGAGATTTAGGGGATTTGATTATTATAAATGCAATAAATAGACAGATAATTAAGCTCTAATTATAGCAACTATAATTAAGGTAATTAGTGGCTGTAATTAAGGTAATCAATGCCTTTAATTACTGCCTTATATCAGTACAACTTTCCTAAACAGAGAAATAGGGAGTGTAGATATATTCTGTCATATTGGCCTCATAATAATAAGAGAGAAATTACTCTTTCCTACATGGTATACAACTTTCCTAAACAGAGGACTAGAGAGTATATATATTCTATCATATTAGCCTTGTAACAATAAGAGAGAAAATATTCTTTCCTACATGGTATCAGAGCAGGAACTTATTCTCTAACAAAAACCCTAGATTTTCTTCAGCCGCTATTCACATTATCATCCGAAGTTAACCTCTGAAGCCCCACCCACCCTCGCCCCCCCCCAAAAAAAAAAATCCAGAAATCCTTCCTTCCAACTCTGATTCTCATTCTGTCCAAATCACCAACATCAAACTGAGTGATGATAATTTTTTGCAGTGGTCCCAATCCATCCAAATGTACATTTGGGGGCATGGAAAAATTGGGTACCTGACTGGAGAAAAGAAGGAACCGATGAAGGAAGATCCATCCTTTACAACCTAGGATGCTGAAAACTCTATTGCAATGACCTGGTTGGTCAATTTCAAGGAGGAGGAGATCAGCTCCAATTACTCATGTTATCCAACAACCAAAGAACTCTAGGATAATGTTAGCCAAATGTACTCAGACTTGGGAAATCAGTCCCAAATTTACGAATTAACAATAAAGCTTGGTGAGATCTGTCAAGGAGGGATAGTGTAACCAAATACTTCAATTCCCTGAAGAGATTATGGCAAAATCTGAGTTTATTCAATGATTATGAGCAAAAATCACTGGAGGACTGCAATCATAACAGAAAGCTGGTCAAAGATCATCGAATTTACAGGTTCTTGGCTGGTTTGAACATAGAATTCGATGACGTCAGGGGGAGAATCATTGGTCGTCAACCATTGCCAGCTATTGGTAAAGTATTTACCTAAGTTAGAAGGGAAGAAAGCCAAAGGAACGTGATGCTTACAAAAAAAGGGATTACTGCTGCAGTGGAGAATTCAGCCCTGATTGCATCGGATTCAGCTGCAAACAAAGTCTTTAATCCACGAAAGTAACATGAAAGGCCTCGGATATGGTGTGATGTTTGCAATAAGCCACATCATACCCGAGACAACTGCTAGAATATTCATGGGAAGCCTGCAAACTGGAAGAGTAACAAACCTAGTGACAAGCCAACCCAAGGAACCTCCTATGTAAATGAAGCCAAGACAAGTCATTTCTCTAAGGAGCAGATGGATTCTCTTCTAGAGCTGCTATAGTCCAATTCACTATCCAGTACTCCTAGTCGTGCTCTTGCACAAATAGGTAGCAATTCAAATGCTCTATCTTGCAGCCAAAAATCTGTCCCTTGGATCATTGATTCAGGGGCATCTGACCACATGACTTCTTTTTCCAATTTATTCCATAAATATTTATGTTTGTCTAATACAGAAAGAGTTAAGATTGTTGATGGAAGCTTTACACCTATTGCAGGAAAGGTCAAATTAAAATCTCAAAAAATATAACGCTTAAATCTGTCCTTCATGTTACAAAATTAGCCTGTAATTTGTTATCTGTCAGTAAAATCTCCAAGGACTCTAATTGTCGTGTTATTTTCTTTGACTCTTATTGTGAATTTCAGGACCGAAACTCGGGGAGGATGATTGGCAGGGCTAGAATGGTCAATGCTCTTTACTACCATGATGACTATTTTTCCGAGAATAAAAATGCTCAAGGCTATAGTGGTAGTGTTAGTTTAATCTTTGCTCGTGACAAAATAATGCTTTGGCACCTTAGACTAGGACATCCCAGTTTTCCATATTTAAAATATCTATTTCTTGATTTGTTTAAAACTTTGGATTGTTATTCCTTTCATTGTGAAAGTTGTTTTCTATCTAAAAGCCGAAGAGCTACTTATTTGACAAAACCATATCGTACTTCTAATCCATTCTATTTGATTCACAATGATGTGTGGGGTCCTTCTAGGGTCACTACTATGGAAAAAAATGATTTGTTATTTTTATGGACGATCAAACCTGTCTTTGTTGAGTGTATTTGATGAACGAAAAATCTGAAGTTAAAATGTGTTTCAAGTTTTTCACAAAATGGTTGAAAATCAATTTGGATCAAAAATATGTTTGTTTCACTCGGGTAATGGGAAAGAGTATTTTAATGAATATCTAGGAAAATTTTTTCAAGAAAAAGCATTTTATTTCAATTCACTTGTCGTGACATTCCTCAGCAAAATGGTATTGTTGAAAGCAAAAACAAGCATCTATTTGAGGTGGCTTGTGCCATAATGTTTTCAATGCACATTCTGAAATATTTATGGGGGGAAGCAATTTGGATAGCTTCATACTTAATAAATCGGATGCCTACTTGTATTTTGTAATATGTCACACCCCTATATTACTTCAAAAAAATCTTTCCCGAATGTAGGCTAACTTTAGATTTGCCATTGAAAATATTCGGATGCATTGCATATCTTCATATACCTAATAATATTTTATCTAAACTAGATCCTAGAGCTGAAAATTGTGTTTTCATTGGGTATGTTTCAAACAAAAAGGGGTACAAATGTTAGCGAGACTACTAGAGGGAAAGAAGACCGTAGGTTGCAAATGGGTATTTATAGTTAAATGTAAAGCTTATGGGAGCGTAGAAAGGAATAAGGCAAGACTTGCGGCAAAGGGGTTTAAACAAACTCTTGGAATTGACTATCAAGAAACGTTTGCTCCAGTCTCAAACATGAACTCAATTGGAGTGCTTCCATCCTTCGCTATTAACTATGGTTGGCCCTTACATCAGTTGGATGTAAAAAATGCTTTTTTGAATGGAGATCTTGAGGAAGAAGTGTATATGAGTCTGCCTCTAGGGCTTGAAAAGAAGTTTGGCGAGTATAGTGTGTGTAAATTAAAAAAGTCCCTATATGGTCTTAAACAATCTCCAAGAGTGTGGTTTGAATGCTTTGGAAAGGCTGTTAAGAGTCATGATTACTATCAGAGTCAAACAAATTACACTATACTTTACAAACACTCTAGAGAAGGTAAAGTTGCCACCTTGATTGTTTACGTGGAAGACATTATTTTGACAGGAGATGATATTGGCGAGTTAGGAAGATTGAAGAAGGGCCTTGCCAAAGATTTCGAGATAAAAGACCTAGGAGCTCTAAAATAATTCCTTGGTATGGAGTTTGCAAGGTCCAAGGAAGGTATATTTGTCACTCAATGCAAATACACACTTGATTTTCTTAGTCAAACAGATTTACTTGGATGTAGATCGATTGAAACTCCAATTGAACCCAATTAGAAACTTCAACATGCTAAACCCGAGGACATGGTGAATATAGAGCAATTTCAAAGACTTGTTGGAAGATTGATTTATCTATCTCATACAAGTCCTAATATAGCATTTGCAGTAGATAGAGTGAGTCAATTTATGCACTCACCAGGACAAGAACATTTTGAAGCAGCACATAAGATCCTAAGGTATTTGAAAGGAATCCCTGGTAAAGGCCTGCTATTAAAAAAAAAAGGGGCATCACTGATCGAAAATCTACCTCCAACTACTGCACATTTGTTGGCGGGAACTTGGTCACCTGGTGGAGTAAAAAACAAAGTGTGGTGGTAATGAGTAGCGCTGAAGTAGAATTTAGATCAGTTACTCATGGAATTTGTGAAATCTTGAGGATCAAGAAGTTACTAGAAGACCTAAGAGTTCAAAACACTTTACTAATGAAAGTATATTGTGACAACAATGAAGCACTTGCAATTGCACACAACCTGGTTCTTCACGACAAAACTAAACACATGGAGGTTGACAAGCATTTCATCAAAGAGAAAACGGAAGAGGAGTGATTAGCATGGCCTATATACCTATTGCTGAGCAAATTGCTGATGTTCTAACAAAAGGATTGTACAAGGGGCAGTTCAACTACTTAATTGGCAAGTGGACTATGGAAAACATTTTCAAGCCAGCTTAAGTGTTAGAATATAAGATTGATTTATTTTGTTTCCTTCTTAAGATTGATTTATTTTGTTTCCTTCTTAAGTTGTCATAGCTATATTTCCTATTTTCTATTTTCCTTATTTGATGTAAACTCTTATTATAAATATAATTCAAGAGACGAGAGAATTCAATTCCAATCTCTCCTGTGCTCTTTATGTTCAACTAGAACATACAAAATTATCATCGAAACTACCACATGTATTACTTTCTGATGTAGGACAAGAAGTGAAAACAGAGAAAGAGAAAGGAGGAGGAGGAGGAGGAGGAGAGAAGAAGAAGAAGGGAAGGGAGAACAAGCCACGAAGGCTTTAATAACTCAATTTTTCATATTCATCAATATGTCTAACTCTAATTATCTTAAACCTTTAAATAGACTAACACATCCTCAAGATTACTAAACATAAAGCAAAAATCAAATATTCTAACAAGTCCTACTTAAAATAAATCTATATAAAATTTTTCCTAAAATAAAATAAATATTTAATAAAACAAAGTAAAATCCTAATATAAAATCTAATCTTAATAAAATAAAATCTTAATGATAATTATTTAATATTTTTATACCAAAGTTGATATAGGATAAGAAGTGAAAATAGAGAACTAGAAAGAAGAAGAACGAGAAGAAGAAAAAGGAGAGGGATAACAAACCATAGAGGCTTTAATAATTTAATTTTTCATAGTCATCAATGTGTCTAACCCTAATCATTTTAAGTCTTTAAATAGACCAATACATCCTCAAGATTACTAAAAATAAAGAAAAAATCAAATATTCTAACATATCCTATTTAAAATAAATCTAAATAAAATCTTCTCTAAAATAAAATAAATCTTTAATAAAATAAAGTAAAATTCTAATATAAAATCTAATATTAATAAAACAAAATCTTAATAATTATTATTTAATATTTTTATATAAAATCTAATAAAATAAAATCCTAATAATAATAATTTTTTTTGGCTTCCGCATCATTCTCCTTAAAAAAACTCGACTCTGTGGAGTTGAAAATTTGTGTATTCCTTTAATTGTCAGGTCACGAACAAAGCAGATATTCAAGCCATTCCCGATGTTCATGGACGCTTGTTAAGGGTGGTAGAAATCTAGTGTCTCCGCAAAATCTCCCGAGATAGAAGTACTGCGATTCAGAAAACAAAACTTGTAGGTGTTGAAAGAAAACAAAAAATGGACCAACTTATAGGAAATGTTTAGGTGTAGGAAAGACAAAATCCACAGAAGTACCATAGATTTTAGGCATACTCTTCAACTTAATAGTAGTAACATATCACTGAAAATATGTGCCTCATCAAAAGAAAGGACTTTAGCTGTAGTAACAATTTCGGTAATCGCAACAATTTCATCAACTGCTAGCTTGCAATTTGGTCATCCTCCTCATCATCTGAAAAATAAAAGTCATTAGAATTAAGCACATAAATCAACTCTTCAATTTGATCATCATTAGACTCTCTCTTCACTTTAAGATGGTCGTCATCAGATTCTCTATTCGGTTTATCAATGATTTTTGGAATATTGGTAAAGGCACCAAATGGAGGAGCTGAAGCTGTATTTGGCTTTGAATTCGATATTTGGTTAGAATAGAGGTGAATAGGGTTACTCGACCAATAGCGTTCTTCGAATCTCGTGTCCAGTCTTTGAATGGCTTCGTTCAGTCCTTGAATGGCCTTAGTGAGGGCTGTTATTTGGGTTTGTATAGTTATCGTTTGAATGAGTAGCCAGCAGTATACTAACAACTTAAAATCTGCAAAAATGGGTTGAAAAGAGCTCAGAAAAATATTCTGGAGTGTCTTAGAGTGTCACTGGAGAGTCGCCAGAGGGAGGCGACGCTAGTTGTGGTGTTTGTCGGAGTTGGGTGTTACCGAAAATTCACGAAAGTGAATTTGCTAAGTTGTTGGCGACGTTACGCGAAGGGTTAAGGTTTTGGATTATGATAGTGATTAGGGTTTTGGACTATGATAGTGGCTAGGATTTGAAGCTCTCGACAGTAAATAAAATTCTGATTTAAAAAAGATTTAATGATTGAGATTTTGCTTTAGTACCAAAATTGATGTAGGACAAGACGTGAAAACAGAGAATGAAGAAGAAGAAGAAGAAGAAAAGGGGGGAGAACAAACCATGGAGGCTTTAATAACTCAATTTTTCATATTCATTAATGTGTCTAACCCTAATTATAGCCTTTAAATAGACCAATACATCCTTAAGATTATTAAAAATAAAGCAAAAATCAAATATTCTAACAAATCCTACTTAAAATAAATCTAAATAAAATTTTTCCTAATAATAATTATTTTTCCTAATAAAATAAAATCCTAATAATAATTGTTTTTTTTTTAGCCTTTGCATCACTTTCTCATTGTGCCGCACAACCAACCACAGGTCAAGAAAATGAGATTTTTACATGAAGTGCATTATTCAAAGCAGTGTGAGGGTAGTCAATCACATCTTTGGCACTTTTATCCAACAAAAGTTTGCCATGCAGAATTAGGAGATCTATATTCTACCAAATTGAACAGCAACAACTGTCTACAAGTTTTGTATGAGAATACTGACAAAGCTGTCAATAGCAAATTACATAACCTTGCTCATCCACGAACTATGATGAAGAATTCAAACAATTACCAGGAACGAGTTCTGTTGTTAAAACTCTTTTACTAGAAAAATCATCAATGACCATTGGAACGTAAAACCCTTCCGTATTGGATAGAAGACCACGAAATCTTTTCTGATTTGTTGCCTCCAACTCATAGTCACATTCACGAGATAATTCTTCTTTTGCTACCTGTGGAGAACTCCACGCACACAGGCAATAATGTCATGTTTTAGATAAGCTTGTGTTTTTACACATATGCTACACTTGTAGTTGCATAAATATGTAATATATTATGCTGTCCATATGTGCGTATGTATTCCACCATATGGACCATTGCTAGTGCAACAGTAAATGCTTAGGCCGTCAAACACAAGAAATGTAGGTATACAGGTAGGAGAAAGAGTGCTAGTATGTGAGACAGGAGTGAGAAAATTTATTATTCAAATCATTTCAGTTCCCCTTCAAGTTTTTAACATACACAGATGCATGAATGAAGTTTGATTGCCTTCTAAAATCTGTTGTATTATCTTACTTGAAAATCCACCAAACAAGAAAGATAGCATTAAAACAGAATAATAAAATAAAGAAAAGATATGTACATGTATATATCAAATTCCTAATACACTAAAAGCAACTATTATGAGAGGGGCAATAACACAAACAAACTTCAGTTGATTGGCTATATTGAAAGAGGGTTGGGGGGGCGGGTGGGGGACATTATTTGAAGTGGAAGGGTTTAAGCCCTATTCTTTAAACAATGGTCAAAGAAGTGAAAGTGAAGCAGTAAGTGGGCCATTAAAAAACTCACCCAAGGCGTACAAACCCAATCCAAGTCAACGTGAGCCTTCAAAAAGTCCAAAACTCTTTTAACTCAAAAAGCAAACAACTATGCCTTTTGGAGACCCTTAGAGATAGATTTTCAACTTCAGATGGATCCACAATGAGAAGCCTAAACAAAATATTTCCAGGAGTAATTACATACTAAAGCAAGACCTAATCATGCAATTGCTCAAAGGAGAAGGTTTTTGCTGGATTTTCCGTTGGTTTATGGCTCATATTTATGAGTTAAAGGATTGGGTAGGAATTCTGTGGGGTTCTGCACATTTGGTAAAACCTGCCTTCTATTGGAGTTCAAAGTCAGTTAACCAGATTTGTTGAATTCTGTCTCTGCTAATCAGAGTTTGAACTCTAGTATGGGAGTTCAAACAGCGGGCATATTATAAGCAGTTTTCTGGGAGTTTCTGACAAAATTTTCAACTGTATTGCTAAGGTTTTCTTTAAGAGTGAGAGAAGGATAGTTTTCATAACTTGTAAATCTCTTGTAGAGAAGAAAGGTGCAACGATAGTGAATGCCAAGACATCTTGTTGATAAAGACAATTTCTGAACCATATTAAAATTCTCATGTCTTTTATGTATGCTTCAAATTTTGAAGAGTTTTTGTGTTCTTGTTTGTTCTCGGTTAAGATTGAGTTTGCTTTGGTTTATTCTTGATCTTCACTACAGGTGCACATGTGAGGTAAATATGGCAGTCCCTTTGACCTCTCAGGAACAGGTGGACATGCACAAGTTTCGTTCTCTGTCACAGTAGACGCAAGAACAACGTTGCATGCCCTAGGTCTACTTGAGTCACAAGGAGAGTCAATCTTGAAGATGGACCATAAGATTGGTGTGTTAGGGACTGGGTGGATGGAGGACGCTGAACTAGTTGAGTGGCGAGTATTGTGGATCGTTTGCGCAAGAGCCCATTAGGTACGCACAAGAAAATTGGCTAGTAAGAGTAAAGTTGACCATAATGGAAGAAGCGCATAGGTAATGTGCATACAGAAACCCCATAGAACCTGGAAACACGAAGAAAGAAAAATGCCTGGAAAGATTTTGGTTAAGGGGAAGCCCAACAATGTAAAGATAAGAGATGAGTGTACGCATGAGAATTTTGGTTATGCGCATGAGAATCGTCCTTCATTGGAAAGATAAGAGATGAGTGTGTGATTACTATAGCATGGCATGGGCCCAATTCAAGGGGCCTAAGCTTTTAAGTTAGAAGGTGTCCTATACATGCTATATTGTTACCAATGAATGGGCCTCCAAAGGTTATTAATCTCACTACAACCAGTATCAGAGCAAGGTTTCTGGGTTCAAATTTCAGACATCTTCACCATGGCTATGAAGTACGAAGTAGAGAAATTTGATGGAAGGAACAATTTTAGCACATGGAGAGTGAGGATGTGGGCTTTGTTGGTTCAACAAGGTCTTCTTAAAATATTAGAGGGCAAGGATTCACTTCCAAACTTTGACCAATGATGAGAACTGAGAAGTAAGATTTGTTAGGCAAGGCAATTCTGATACTGATTGACGAGGTCCTACACAACGCTGTCGATCTGGATACACTTGCAGTGGTATGTGAAAGACTAGAAAGTGGTACATGACAAAGTCTCTCACAAATCAATTGTAATTGAAGAAGAGGATATTTACTCCTGAAAAGCAAGAAGGTATGTTTATGAAGTATCATCTTGAAGAATTCAATTGAACAATCACGGATTTGAGAAATATTAATGTGAAGGTAGATTATGAAGACCAGGCTATTATTTTGACAAGTTTGCTGCTTCCTTACGAGCATTTTGTGGATACTAGGTTATATGGTAGGGACACCCACCATAGAATATGTAAAGGCAACCCTAAAATGAGGGTATATAAAGGTGGGGATGATGTTCAAGGTGACGGATTGGTAGTGCAAGGAAGTCAAATGTGTGGGCAAAGTAGCGACAGTGGCAAATCTACAAGTAAGAACAAGAAGTCAAAATCCAAGAGCAATAACAATTTCAAATGCTTCAAATATCATGAAAAATGGTATATGGAGAAGGATTGTCCTCAACAGAAGAAAGAAAGAAGTGATAAGAATATGGCCAGATCACCGAATCCACCTAATGTGGCGAAGGACGGATTGGATTATGGAGATGGAGACGTGTTATCAGTATTGGGAGGTTTTATTCAATCTATGAATGATTGGATTCTGATCCAAGATGCTCATCACATGTTCTAACCAAGATTGGCTTGATACCTCTAGGTCAGTTAATTGTGGTTTTTGTACTTATGAGTAAGGATGCCTCTTGTAAGGTGATTGGAATAGGCACAGTTGAAATAAGAATATTTGATGGTGTTGTGAGAAGGAGATCCATTACTCAAGAATGAGAATCTTCAGGTGCCTTGCTCATGTTCACATTCTGGGTGACAAAAGGAGCAATCCTGATCCCAAATCCAAGGCATACATCTTTCATGGATTTGAGAAGAAAGTTAAGGGGTGTAAGTTGTGGAGCTAGAGGCAAAAAAAGTATTGATTAGCAAAGATGTGATATCAACTATGTTAAAGTCAGGAACAAAGGTAGAACCAATTGATTCAACAACAGAGAATGACAAGGATACTGTGGTGCAGGTAGAGTTTGACAAAGGGAAGAATTGATACACATCTACAAGAGGAGTCTACTGAAGAGCATCACAATATTGCTGAAGACAGATTGAGGAGACAGTCAAAGTCACCTACAAGGTATGGTCTTGAGGATGTGGAGGAGGTTGTGATGGACAAGATGGGTATTTGCATAAGATCGAGACTTGAGAGCTGGCTGAACTTCCCAAGGATAAGTAAACAATAAGCTGCAAATGGGTTTCCAAGAAGAAAAAAACAGTGTCTGAAGATGAATGAGTAAGATTCAAGGCAAGACTAGTGGCAACGGAGTACTCATAGAGGAAAGGGGTAGGCAATGATGAAATGTTATTTTCAGTTGTTAGACACACTTCCAACCGGATATCCTTGGTATAGTAGTCAATTTTGTCATGGAGTAAATGGATGTGGAGATGGCCTTCTTACATGGTAAATTGGAGGAGGAAGACATTTACATGGAGCCAGTAGATTTTTTTTTTTTCAATAAAATAATTTTATAGAAGAAAGAGCATTAAGATAGTGCCACAGAATGGACTACGATCCCTCCTTAGCCTCTTGAATTATGCTTTCAGCAAAAGTCAAAACAAGTTTCCAAATCTGGATCCAAACCACCCACCCTCCAACTATATAAACAAAACAAAAAAGGTTCTTGAACCTATACATCAGCATCTTAACCCTGTCAAAAATTCTATTGATTCTTGCATTCCAAATTAACCAAAACAGGGAAAAAGAAGTTACATCCCAAGTCATCAACTTCAGATGACTCGACTTTTAATCCCATCAATACCTCAAAAAAGACCAACTCTTTCAAGCAACTGAGAAGTGAGGCTCTAGTTTGCAACTGAGAAGTGAGCCTCTAGTTTGCAAACTGAAGAATTCTCTTAATGGACTCAAGCAGCCGCCAAGGTAGTGGTGTAAAAGGTTTGATGCTTAAATGATCCAGAATCCAAAATTGGCTATTATACATGTGAGTATGATTGTTGTGTTTACGTGAACGGCCTTGCTGATGGCTCTCATGTCTATCTAATTCTCTCTATGGATGGCATGTTGATAGCAATGAAAATTGTTGAAGGATTGAAATCCTTGTTGAGATGACATTGTTTTAGTAGATGAGACGAGAGAAGGGGTGAATACTAAGCTAGAATTGTGGCGAGAAACACTAGAGACAAAAGGGTTGAGGTTAAGCCGTTGTAAGACAGAATATATGGAATGTAAGTTTAGTCAAAATAGGACTGCT
>JAVXUM010000012.1:128242-139003 GCA_035590655.1 Pouteria glomerata | reverse complement strand
CTTCAAAATATATTAGAAATTAAGCAAAATTTCTCAGCCATTAGATGATAAGAAATAAAAACAGCTACCAAGCTTTGAATGCCCTGCCTAAGATATATTAGAAATGAAGGATTGTCCAACAACAATATTGGCACCATAACAAATATGAATGACGAAGTTATAGTTTAGAACAAAAATGAATCTAATCATATTACATTTACAAGAAGCTCCGTTTCTAGAATATTTAAAGATGATTTGAATCTGTGAAATAAAATAACAACTTGGGATTGAAATATGGAATTGACACGATATGGAAATGATTTTTTTAATTAATTAAGAAATTCTATTAACGGGCATCAAGTAATAGTCTTGAAACAGAATAAGAAGTCATGTGTGAAGATATACACTCCTAACTCCTCCCAATTTTCTACAAATTCCAAAAAGTAACCAACGTTGTGGTTAACCCTAACATAAAACCAACTCTACGACAAAAGCAATCTTTAACCTATACAGTAGAAGGTCTAACATCCTAGAAACTTTTATCATTTTCACCCCATATCAACCATTGGATTCTGTAGGTATTAGCCACAATTGTATCACACCACGCCCAGTATGGCACCACATACACCATACCTCTTGTCAAGAATAAGAGTTGAATGGAATGGCTCAACCACTATGGGGTAAGACCACGTCTATTTATATGCATGAACTTTACAATTTGAGGAAAGAATCAATCATATCTCCTATTCTAGGAAACAATTAATCTAGGAAATAATCTACATCTATTTCTATATTTACAATATCTAGAAATCCACCTCAAGTTGGATCATATATACCATATGTTCCAACCTTGTTACAAATATATCTAATCTAAGGACCCCTAAGCACTTTAATGAATAAGTTTGCAAATTGGTCACTTAACATGTCATATCTTAATGATATTGTGTAATATCTTCTCTTTGATAAAATAACATTCTACTTTGATGTGCTTAGTTATTTCATGGAATACTAAATTAGAAGCAATATATATTGCAACCTGATTATCACGTAATAGTTTCATAGGTTGTGAATGATGGACTCCAGATTCCTCTAACATTTGCTGTATCCAGATTAATTCACATGAAGTATGAGCCATGGCTCTATATTTCTGATTCTGCAGTAGACTTGGCGACTATAGTTTGCTTCTTACTTTTCTCATGGGCTGATGTGAGATAATTTCTAACAAGCCCCTCACGCTAGGCCACATGGACATAAGCATAGCGTGAACTATGTTGAGACCCACTTGAAAACTCACTCTGATACCATATCGAGGAGCACAACAACACATAAAAAAAGGGACCTCAATCTTAAAAACCCAATAAAAAATATTATCTCTAGATATATGAATTGGTCAAATTCGAAACAAGTAGCTCCTTTCACCAAAAAACTATAATAGACTCCATCATGGGGGGATTTCTATGAATAAATTTTTGTATTCAGCTCAATCCTTTAAGTAAAAGATTGGGCCAAGTTTAATTGCAATTCAATTAATAGGATGAACCGTAATTACTAAATTATAGAGAATCCATTGCTTCGAGTTCAAATTTGATCACCTTGCATATCCATCATTCTCCAACAATTATTCCAATAATTACATATCCAATTTGACATATGGACGAGTATGCATTCATTTCCTATGCATTGCTACACAGCTATGATACTATTGGAGTGAAACATGAGATTTAAAGAAGAAAATAGGTTAGACTATATTAGTAACAAGTAAACCTTTTGTTTGTGTATGTAAAAAGTCTCCATATATTTTGGGGATACGACTCCCAAACGGTCCTCACCACACATCAATGCATGGTCCTCTTTAGGATGAATCGAAAAAGAAATTTTTATTGGCTCTATCTCCTATGTTTTATCAAGAGAATGAAATTTTTTTATCGAAGGATACAAAAAAGAGTCTGGACCTCCTACGTAAATGATTTGGAAGACCCAAAGATCTTGGGCAAATCCAAATAAGTTTTTCGTCTACATTCATCACAAAATATTTGTAGATTCCAATATAGCGTGTTGTGCTTTCTGACATGATATCAGAGCAAGTTTTCAATTAGATCTCATCATAGTCTACGTTGTGCCTATATTCATACAAGCTGGCATGAGGGGGCTATTAGAAATTGTCTCACATTGGCTCATGAGAAAATTTATTTCTCCCATATAAGAGATGGATTTCTTTTACTTTAACATTTAGGTTTTAAGGTTGAGATCCCTCTTTGTATGTGTTGTTGGGCTTCTTGACACCTCCCACGGGGGAATTTAAGTATGAGGGTATTTCGGATTAAGCAATTAGATTATGATATGAGGCCTTAGGGTTTGTGTAGGAGTGCAACTAACTTTGTGATTTATTTTCCCATCCTCTTCTTCTCTTTGTGGACATGAGGCACCCGATTTAAGGTTTCCCATTTCTTTCCCCCTTTCTTCTTTCTCGTGGATTCTAGTGTTTCTCTAGCTTCTCTTTCTATCTCTCCTCTCATTATTATATCTATTCCTTTTACTAACAAAAGCCTTTAGATTCGGTATTTTGCATTTGATTCTTTTTTTTTTTTTTTGAAAATTATTGAATGCTGAGTTACGTCAGCATCACACACCCGTGAGAACCCCAAGAGTCTCATGGTCATTCACTCACATGTGGGACCATTGAAGACAAGCAACTTGGTGCCTAGAGTTACGGGATTCGTCAATACTTCATTAACCAACTTAGCGAGAGAAACTACCAGACAACCAAACAAAACTTACTCATTAGTATCATCTGACCACAATCCTTGTACCACTAGACCATGCAAGGACACCAATACCAAGTTGAGTGTCCTCCCTTTGATGGTTGGTTCCAAACTATGCAAAGTGAGGCACTCGTCTTGTGGACCATCACCTAAATAATTGGAGGCCAACCTACTTGTCTTGACCTTCCCTCTATAAATACCTTTGCTTCACCAACCTCTCTTCCAAACCTTGAGCCATAGTTGAATCTCTGCTTTATAGCTTTCTCTCTTGCTCCATTTTGCCTTAAACTTTCACCCTGCTCATCTTGAACGAGTCCCGGCATAGACGATCATTAGCATTACTCCCAAACGGTCAAAACATCCATACCATGATATTGGTCATCACCAAAAAAAAAAAAATAAATAAATAAATAAAAGAGAGAGACAGAGGAGACATTTCGCCCTCCTCTTTCTCTTTAGATCCAAGCTCCACACTAATTTTGCAAAGATTTTGGTAACCTTTGAAGGAATATCCATAAAATACTTAAAGATGTCCAAACAAGTGCCCAGATGCCCCTCACTAATGCACAATGGAATATGTGAGACATTGTTAAAAATTGGAAGCCTTAAGATCCCCAAATCCGTTCCTCTGATACCAAGGTTACATTGTCCAACAACCAACAAAATGTCTAAGCTCCTAGGAAATTCAATTGCAACGTCGATAGCCCTTTACCCATAGACAAAGGACTCATAAAGAAGAGACATGATGAGTTGGTGAGTATTTATACACACACTGACCACCCTTTAACAAATGCTGCCTTTTTCTATCTAGACAACTTTCTCCAAGACACAACCACCTTGTCCCAGAAAAGATGATCCCAAAAGTAAGAGTAAATATGTAACCAGAAGGTCAACTAAGATGATTTAAAAAGGCTAAGAAGAAAAAACTGAAAACTAATAGCATGACTAGCTAGCAAGAGTGGTATAGTCAGCCGAACAAGACAACAAAAAAGAAAAGATATGGTTGTGGGAGGGAAGATGAGTTGACAGCAAAGATTCTGACCTATGTAGCAAAAATATGACATATACTTATATGGGATTATTGCAGAAGAAAAAATATAGAAAAACAAGCGTCAGTTGAATTTTTTTGGTTGTGCTAATATTTTATTCAAATTTTAGCTAAATATTGGTGATTTTTCAGTATTTGAAAAAATATTGTTAGCTGAGAAAGTACTCTTTGAGTGCTTTTAAAAAATGCTCTTTCAAATAGTGTTTTTTAAAAATGTCATTTCAAAAAGTACTTTTTATAAACATGCTTTCAAATGTTGCTTTTAACATTAAGTCTAAAGGTGTATTTTAAAAGCACCCTTTCAAAACATGCTTTCAACGCAATTATAATTTCAATAGAAAACCTCTTCCCTCCCCTTCACTTCATCTTCAACTATTGCAATTGCTATGAAACCCTACCTCACCAAACTTCCCTAACCTTCATTCCTCAAATTCATCGACGAAGGTTCCATACCCATGTTCCTAAGTACACCGATGTTGAATACGAGGTTAGTTTTCTTTCCCCCTAGTCTCTCAGCTGTATAAGCACATATATACATACACGTAATATATACACAGACTGCAAAGGTTTTTATTTTTATTTTTTTGCCCTAACTTTTCTAATTTTTGGAGTTAATATTGTTGAAATTGTTGGGTTAAAATTTTTGGAAAAAAAATGGTTAGACTATCAGGCCTATCAGAGGAAGAAGAAGGCTTGCTTTGATCCACATATGCTACAGTCATCTGATGATCCAGCTCACGAGCAGACTATGGCGCATAATATACAGGTGGAGTCCACATAGCATTTACCTACTCATCCGCTGACACAGCCATAGCTAAGAGAGATGGAGGCCAAGGAGAGACTGAGACAGACTTAAAGAAGCCTACTTGTGGCACTCATTAGATTAGTCATTGACTGATTTATAGTTTATGGATATTTTGTTGTTTTACTATCTATGGATTAATATTATTTATTTTGTTCACATTTATGAATATTATAAATGTTTTAGTTTACATTATATTGATATTATTTTTAAAAAAAAATATACATTTCACAGGATTGATATTTTTTGTTGTTGTCTTTGTGGTTGTAACATGAAATTGTGTTTGTTGTACTGGTGATTGTGTTGACAGGAATTATATGGAAACATTGTGTTTGTTTGTTGTATTGGTGGTGGTATTAATAGGGATTATATGAAAACAGCTTGTTGTTGGTGAGCACTCTTTGAAATGGTGCTTTCAGAAAGCACACTTTGAAAAAGTGTGTTATTATTTGTAAAAATTTGGAAAACACTATCTTAAAAGGTGTTTTCTGAAAGCACATTCTGAAAGGGTATTTCCAGAAAGAACTCTCTGAAACCTTGCTTTCAGAAAGCACTCTTTTTAAATGGTGCTCCTTCAACTAACAGTATTTTTATAAATACTGAAAAATTATCAGTATTTAGCCAATTTTGATCAAAATATCAGCACAACCAAGAAAAATTTGTGTCAGTTATTTAGTGAATGCGGGTTAAGACTTTTTTTTTTATTCGACGGCTGTTTAGTCAAAATTTTACGTGTTTACAGTAAAAAAATGAGTATTTAGAAGAATACAGTTAATGAAAACATAGAATGGGTTTAGGGTTTTAAAAACGCAGTATGATTCTGCGATTTTAAGAAGACGCGTTATGATTCTGCGAGTTTAATAATCTGAACGAAGAACCGCAATATCAATATGCGGTATCTTTCCTGCTGCAGTTTCTTCCAAATACATCCATTTATGCGTATTCAAAGCCATAAAATCGGCTGGCTTCATTTTTATTGTGTGAGCTCCAGAACCCATAGTTTTCTTCACACAATTATAATTTTCTAAATTGTTTTATGCGGGTTCAAAGCCGTACACTGCAGTTACTGGAATTTCCTTCCTTTTTGTCCAATCCGATTTCCTTCTTGGTACCAACACCATCTCCAGCAACATCCACTCCACATACAGCTCTCAATGATTTCAAGGTTTCTTGCAGGATGGAAATATACTGTAGCATTACATCATCAAGGGCAAGCATTAGCTCATCTGCCTCAGAACCACCAGTAAAGCTGATGCATCTCTATAAATGGAAGTATTTGGAAGAAACCGCAGCAGAAAAGAAACCGCATATTGACATTATGATACTTTGAACATATTACCAAACTCGCAGAATCATAACGCGTCTTTTTAATATCCCATAATCATACTGCATTTTAGAATCCCAGACCCATTCTGCGTTTTTATTAACTGTATTCAAATACTCATTTCTTTTGCTACAAACACGCAAAATTTTGACTAAACAGCCGTAGAACCAAAAAAAAAAAAAAAGTCGCGGGTTAAGCACGGGTGATAAAGGTGAAAATGAAAACCTTACCCGAGCGCTCTAGAAAAGGGGGTCGAAGGAACTCTCCTCTCCCTCGGCCTCCTCTGTCTCGTCGGAGTCGCAGTCAAAGCTGCCGTTTCTTTGGCTCCATCTTTGGAAACGGCAACATTGTCCTCGGAACCGAGCAAACCATCTTTGGCCGAGTCGTACGAATCACAACCAATTCGCAGAGGAAGAACATAGTTAGTGCCGTTACCCTCGTTGGTCGAACCGACAGGAGAGTTCCCTTGTATCTTACCGGTGGCAATGAATGGAACTTCCTCGCTGCCTGGTGCTGAAAGATGGGGAGCAGCTTGATCTGCATGTAGTAGTGTTTGGCGATCCTTCTCCTCAACACTGAAGTATACAACGCTCGTTTCTTGGGAATAATTCCTATTAGGAGACGGATGATGACGATGATGAGGCGGAGGCGGAGGCGGAGGAGTGGCGAACTCCCGGACCCTTCCACTGGTCAGCCCAGAGAAGTCTGTGACTGAGAGGATTGCTTTCTTGAGAGACAAATTCATCAGGGTTTGCAAATCCCCATTTTGATTTTGGTAATGAGAGCGTTTCACAACCTCCTTGGCAATTAGGGAAAGGCCATCCGCGAGCCTACCTAGGTCCTTCGTCGGCCAAGGCATTCTTCGCTGTGGGGAGTCGGAAATAAGGTTATAAAAAGCGTAAAGAAATTAGTCGTCCCTCTTTGTACTGTGCATTGATGATTTGCGCGCAGGCGAGGATTTTTTTTTTTTTTTTTACGATGAGTTAGGTAAATTTTATGAGATTTGTTAGTCAATTAAAATTAATTAATAAAATATAATTAATTAACACGTTATTTGAAATAATAAATTTAAGGGTCATTGCTTAACAACGTCATTCCACCTCATCAATTTGAGAAACTTTACCAAAAACACCGTTTCATTCAGTATTTTTTGAAATTATTAAAATCTCCTATTAAATAATTGTCTCTTTTAATTAATTTTATTTATAATAATTAAAATTTTATTTTAATAAAAAAATTAATTTTATTATTTTTAAAAATTAAATGAAATAAATAAAATATATTTAATACAATTTTAATTAATTATTAATTAAAATAATTAAGTTAAATTATATTATTTACTAAAAATAATGTAATTCAATAAATATAAATTATATTAAATATAATTCAAATATATTATTTATTAAAAATAATTTAATAGGATATATTTCATATCAATTTAAATAGTTTGATTATTTTATTTATTAAAAATAATTTAATAAACTATAATTTAATAAATATTTATTAGCTCCTCGTTATCCCAACCATTCACTAAAATTAATTATATATTTTAATTTTTTTAAGTAAAAGAATTGGAAGAGGCAAACACTTAATATAAAGTTTTAATGGATTCAGAAGGTATATTTATTAGTTTTAATCCTCATTATCCCAAACATTCATCAAAATTAATTATGTAGTTTTATTTTCTTAAGCGAACAAATTAGAAAAGGCAACCATTTAATATGGGATTTTAGGTAAAGTTTCTCAAAACCCCGGATAAAATGGCGTTTTAACCCTTAAAAATGCTATTTCAAATAGCATTTTTAGTACAACTTAAATTCGCTGTTTCAAACAGCGCTTTCAGTAATCGTATTTTGCTAATTATTTTCAATTGAGCAACAAATTTTATAAAATTTACCTAACCAACGGTAAAATAAAAAGAAAATTGCAAACAAGGGCTGGGACAGATTAATTACCAAAGTGAGCTGGGTGTCGTCAGTAGTATTGACGACAACCTTTTTTTTCTTCTTTGTATATGTTTATTTTGAGTGTCAATTCTCTTTTTTCTTTTGTGTGGGTTTATTTTGAGTGTCAGTTATTTTTTGTGTGAGTTTATTTTGAGTGTCATCAATGCCACTCTGTATCCTAAAATATTGATTTTTTGATAAATTGAAATTAGATAAATAATAAAAAATTATTTTTAAAAAATGATAAAGCCTATTTAAAAAAAATAAATGATAAATGATAAAAAAATTAGTAAGGCCTATCCATAAAATTGATAAGTTGATATTTGATAAATGATAAATGATAAAAAAATTATTTTTAAAAAATGATAATGTCTATCCGAAAAATGATAAATGGTAAATGATAAAAAAAAAATCTAAAAATAGATGATAAAAAATTACTCTCAATTTCCTCACTTTATTGATTTTTGGATAAGTTGAAATTGAATAAATAATAAAAAAAATATTTCTAAAAAATGATAAGGTCTATAAAAAAATAATAATAAATGGTAAATGATAAAAAAAAAATTAAAAATAAATGATAAAAAATTGCTATTAATTTCTTCATTTTAACATATTCTTTTTATCCAATTTGATTTTTTTATTATTTGTAATTTATCCATCTCTTTTTTTATATTGGCAAGAATAATTTTTTAGATAATAAATTTTTATCATTTATTTTTTTATTTGCTCTTTGTTTATCATTTATCATTTTTTTTAAATAGGCTTTATAATTTTTATAATTTGTTATTTGTAATTTTTTTTATAATTTGTAATTTATCCATCTCTTTTTTTAGATAGATTTTATCATTTTTTAGGTAATAATTTTTTATTATTTATTTTTTGTCTGCTTTTTTTTATCATTTATCTTTTTTTAGATAAGCCTTATCAATTTTTTAAAAAAGGGATGGATAAATTACAAATTATAAAAAAATTAAAAATTACAAATTAAAAAAAATGATAAAGCTATTAAAAAAAGGATAAAATGATAAACAATAAAAAAACAGCATATAAAAAAATAAATGATAAAAAATTACTATCCAAAAAATGATTCTTACCGGTCTGAAAAAAGAGACAGATAAATTACAAATAATAAAAAAAAAATTAAATTGGATAAAGAGGATATGTTAAAGTGAGGAAACTAATAGCAATTTTTTTTCATGTTTTTTTTTTTTTTTTTATCATTTACCATTTATCCTTTTTTGGATAGGCCTTATAATTTTTTAGAAATATTTTCTTTATCATTTATTATTTTTCCAATTTTAACTTATTAATTTTATGAACAGGCCTCATCAATTTTTTTATCATTTATCATTTACTTTTTTTTTTAAAATAGGCTTTATCATTTTTTAAAAATATTTTTTTATTATTTATCTAATTTCAACTTTTTCAAAAATCAATATTTTAGGCTATAGAGTGTCATTGACGACACTCAAAATAAACTCACACAAAAGAAAAAAGAGGGTGCCGTCAATGAAACTCACTTTGGTAATTAATTTGGCTGGAACCTATTTCTGTATATTATATAATTATTATATATATTTATGTAAAAAACTTGGGGAGAACGAGTTCCAAGCTGCAGGGTGGAATTTTTTTTATTTAATTTAAGAGTTTTAATTTAATTTAATTAAAATTATTTTTAAAATAAAAATGAAAATTTAAAAAAATTTGATTAGAGGATAATAAATATATAATGTCAAAGGTTATGTGTCTTTAAAGTATAAATAAATCTCATTCCTTCATTTTTTTTTTTTTTTTTACTGTAATTCTTGTAAATGCAATCCCTGAGGATGAGGATAACTGAGAGGTATTGATGGTTGAAAAATCTACTTTATTGGCGATAACAAACTTTTTTCACAATGCCAAAATCAAAATAAGGTTTTTTTATTAGTATTTAAAAAAATTAATTACACTAACACTATGAGTTGCTGATTATTAGAATGCAAATAAAATTTATGAATTCAGTTAAATATATTTTGATTAAGCCTTAATTAAATCAACACAATTGATTCAACACATGCCCTAGCACTTTTAAGTAAACTTAATTTTAATTTATTGCTTCATTTATTGACCTTAATGGAATGATAGCTGTTTTTGTTAATATAATTTTAGATAAATTATACTTATTTTCTTTTAATATTGGACTAATTACAATTATCACCCATAAAAAGGAGACAGTTATCCAGTCTGCCCTGCCCACTCCCTTCACCGGTTGGTCTTCCGCAGGGAAAAAAAAAATGTGACTCTTTTTCAATGGTTAATTTTTTAATCTTTTTCGTCTTTCACTAAAATGGTCATGTCTGCTGATTAAAAAACAAAAAATTATAAAGTCAAATAAAAAAAATGACTAAGTCTCTAATTTTCGAATAATTATTTTACAGCTCTGCACCTCACAAATCACAAAGTTCTCTTATTCTCTTTCAAATGTCCCGACTCTCAAGTGTTTTATTTAATTGTACTTAAATGTTTTTAACTTTCTTAATTTTGAAGTAAAGATTGAAGTGGTTCAAACCATCAAATTTTTACAAGTCGGTAAATTTAATTTAATTTTATTATCATTTTTTTTTTTGGATAATTACATAAACTAAATATTTTGTTCATTTACACTATACCAAAATGGACCTCGTGGAAGAGCATATTTTTTATCTTTAAAGTGGAGACTAAATTGATTAACTCGCTTGTGGACAAATCCCAACGCTTATAAACACTAGTGATATTGATGCATCATTATCACCAGAGTTTTTTACCCGTATAATATTAATAATAACAAGAATTACGGAAGTAGGTTGGCTGGCGAAAAAATGCAAAACTAGAGCCGGTGTCGTACGTGGTACCTACGGCAGTGTGCCGTATTTGCAATATAC
>JAVXUM010000012.1:98248-128142 GCA_035590655.1 Pouteria glomerata | reverse complement strand
ATTAGACGTCCACCTCCCCTACCTGATTATGCACTTGATGATTTTGGGCTCCCAGAAGATCCATGGGGGTGCAGATGGAAGGGCAGCCTTGGGGTGAGCTTTGCCAGGCCACTGAGAGATTGCAGAGAGCAGTTGACACTCATGCGGGATGATCAGATGACATGGTGTCCGTACACAGCATCGGTATTGGACAGACTGCCCCCTTACTGCCGTGCTGGTGAGGGAGTGTGGCGCTCGACATGTCCGTTGATATGTTACGAGATCGTCGAGTACCACCTACCTGGACGTGTGATGAGACAGTTCAGACTTCAGCAGGTCATCCCGACCGACTTTGACACAGATGCCCATTTGCATGAGCTGACTAGGCGTGGTCGGGGCGAGGTGAACTGGCTGCAGTACCATCATCGGTACGTGGAGGAGTGGGGTAGACGACGAGAGTCGATCGTCGATGGTGAGGTATCGATTACGCCTCTTCCCTTCGATGACCCGTATATGGAGTGGTTTCGTCAAATCACACGGAGTCATATCGCACCACCCTCGCACGTCCCACCTGTTGGCTCCCAGCCGGTGGCAGCAGACATGTCGATTCTGGTATGATATACTAAGTATATGTATTGTAAGAACACATGATTAGTTTATATTTTTTTAGCTTGACTAATAGAATTTAATCTACATTGCAGGTTAGTACTATGGTCAGATTGCATCTTGCTGCAGCTGCAGCCCTTGACAGTGGAGATCAGGCTGGTTATGTTCAGGCGCTACAGTATGTTCGTGATCAGACACGACCGGTGATCCGAGAGATCGATCACGAGGAGAGACTGCGAGGAGCTACATATACTAGCCAGCCAGGCACATCTTCTCAGGCCGGATCATCACTACATGCCAGAGTACGACCTCCCGGCAGACGATCACGACTGCATCCAGTTATATATGGGCCTGATCCGAGAGATGATTTACCCCCACCACCTGAGACAGACATTCCGAGTACTTCTGCAGGCGGAGAGGGATTGCTTCATGAGGAGACGTGGATACCATATTCACCGCATGTGCATCTACATACCCCACTCCCGACTACACACCCGTACGGCTCACCTTCAGCAGATATGGATGATTTTTGGTCAGGAATTTTACACATAGAACCATTCTCTGCATCCCCACCACCCGTATCATATCCTGGTTTAGCTACATTAGATACACAGACATCCATGATAGCCCCTCCACCTCCAGCTAAGTATTACACTCGACGACGTAGAGTACGAGAGACAGATACATCATCAACGTCGCACATTCCTATGGTTTTACCCGACGAGGAGGGGGCACTAGTAGGAGAGGCACATGTGGAGGATGCATCGACAGCAGCACATATTTACGACGCACCTGTCGAGGATCCACATATGGAGGAGCCACCCATGACGTCAGCACCTGTACCTGATGATGTGCCTATGTACCTAGGCCGACCACGCCGTGCAAGAAGGAGACCTCGATGTGGCACTGAGTGATTATATATATTTATTTTGTCTATTATTATCGGATGCAATTTTTGTATCATATTTATTTTGAAACTAGTTAAGTAGTATCTGACTTATTTATTTGCTCAGTGTTTTAGTTAAATTATGAGTTTTTCCTTTTCATTTATCTACGACTAATTTTATTTCAATTTTCGTTCTCTTGTTATTTAAATGGTAGAGCAGGTCACGGCGTTCGTGGTGGCTAATAAGATTCGAAGATTAACTGGAATCCAAATGTCTGCTTTGAACTGCAATAGGAACAACTTGAACAATTGTTTCTTTCAATTTTTATTTTTTTTTGGGGTTTCGAATTCGATGTAGCAATAATTGAACCATCTAAATTATTTCTTCCTTCTATAGTTGACACTCATATTTGATGATTTGTGTATTGTAATATATTTACTACATTCATGTCTTTTGTAGTTGTCTTTTGTTATATAATTTTGGTGGCTTGTTGGAGAATGTAGATATTTGGTTTGGAATTCGATCTTTTGTTGTGAAATGGTTTATTCTTTTTGTAATGTATGCACAGAAAATGGTTTATACAGGAATGGAGAGAGCTGACATAAAGAGGGGGAATTGGGGTTGGGGGTTGGCTAGGATGCCGTATGTAGAACATACAACACCCATTCTTCATTCCGTATGTTAAACATACGGCATCCTTTGGCACGCTTGAAGACTCGCGGCATCCTTTGGTATCCTTTGGTATGTTTGCAGGAACTGGAAGTGAAAGTAGATGACGTACACTACAAATACGAGACCTTACTGTCGTATATTACAAACACGGAAGCAGCGTTATTCTTGTGAATTTTCCCGGACGAGCCTAATCACGTAATATTTTGATTTATATTATCTAATCGCGTAGAAAACCCTTATCACCATCACGTAAATAAATAACCGTGGAAAACACGGAAACATTCTACAATTTTTGACACCAACCCCGACCCAGTGAAGAAGGAAAACTGCAGGCCAGACAGATCTAACATCCCTATTTGTTTGGCCCCCATATGCATTTTTTTTTGGTGACCTGTTAATCAAAATAGAGCAATTTATGAAACAAGGCTTCGTGAAATCAAACTAGTGTTTCTAAATTTACGTTCCAATATATGCAAACAGCACAATCGCGATTAAGAAATCAGCACAAGTGCGTCCATTTTACTGCAATATCTAGTGATCTGTAGTCGTGTGTATGAATGCCTATGATTATAGAGGTAGCTACGTCTATATCAATGTAAAGATACATTCAGAGAGAGACGTGAGCAAGAGGCGTTGCCAGCTGTACATAAACCTGTTTCAAAAGGCATTGATTTATGCCTGAAATCATTTAACAATCCTAAGGTTATTACAGAGATGGCCGAGTTCAGGTCTTGCATCCATCCAAGCCGAGAATTGCACCTTCGCCGCAGAAGTGCAGTAGAGGTAGGATCTAAACGTGATCAGGAAAAAATACCGCCTGCACATGGACAAAAGAAAATTGTTATGCAAGGAACTGCCCCCTGCAAAGAAAATATGTGCCTCTTTGGTATGCATTTATTTTTTCTTCAACTCAATCTCTGGTCAACCTTTGATATGCAGATAAGTACACTGCATATCAGGGATCTCAGCTTTGACAAACTGAGACATTCATCACTCATGAATTATGACATTCCAAATCTGAAACAAATCAAGAACTAATACTGGGGTTGGCATGTTTAATTAGGCTCCAGTGGTTTCAAGACACTTTACTCACGTTTTTTGAAAAATATTTCCCTAAAACATGAGTAAATGTGTTCTCTAAAAAATATTCTACATTAAAACAAATGGAACCATAATTAAATTCGTTTTCATCAATGAAATCAACGCCTTTGCTATCAGAAAGGAAGGAGGAAAACAAAATTTCCATCTAGCTAGAGCTGTTAGATTTTCCATTACTTCACAAATTCATTTATTTGGGAACTCAATCTAACCTTAAGGCCTTAATACCCATATCCATGAGGTATGCTCGATGCTCATCATCATCATCTAGAAACTTTTCAAGTTCCTTACTGTAGTAAAGAATATCATCTTGCAAATGGCCGGCACCTGCACACCTGTAGGTTTATTCATTGTATAGTTGAAACTAGCAAGAAATACCATAATAATGCAAGCACGGCATGAATGCAGAATTTGAAGACAATAAAATTCTGGTAATGCCAAGAGACAATCCATCACACTACATGCACCAATTAATCAACATGAATGAAGGCTGTATACCAACTTATAGTATGCCAGACTTCAATATATCACCCACGAGACAAGACAACACCACATCCAGGCTTTTGGTATTACAGCATGGAGAGTACTCTCCATGAGTGTGTCAGAAAGAGAGAGAGAGAGAGAGAGAGAGACGCCCAAGTGCCTGCTGAGGGCCTGAAGGATGTGTATCAGAGTGAGGTATGCTCAAATTACATGTTCCTTATCCTTGTCATTGACGGTCAAAATAGATTCTTACCCTGCAAATGTATTATCTATTATGTTTTTCATTAATCATTGAGTCCCTCACACCCAGGAACACTGCAGCTGCTTTCAGTGAGACATCTGTTTATTCTTTTTCTATAATGGATAGAAACCTGTCTTTGCCATAATTCATTCATTGCACCATTATTTGGATTCCTTGGGTTGGGACAAACTGAAAAACATGGATCAAACATCATCAAATATGATTAATAACTTATTTTTTAATTTTTCAGTCACACAAGTAAATTTGAGTTATGTCCAAAGATTTCTACTGCTGCAATTTCCAGGTAATTCAGATGAATTGCATTCTATGTCCAAATTAGACAACAGGAAATTCACCGTGAAAACATAATCTAGAGAGAATTGTATGCTAGGATTGCTCTCTCTACTATTCTACCAGAAGCTTAAAAGAGTTAGAATAGGAAACATTTGTACTTGGGTGGTTTTCTTCTCTAGAGACTTTCAGCAATTTGCTGCACAAAAATTGGCTATCCAATGTCTAGCAGAGGAATGTCTTCCTAATCCCCTGAAATAAAGCCCCCTTTAATTATCTATCGCCAAAATTGGACATTGTACAAATGTTCTCACAACATTTCAAAGAAGATTAAATATGCTTCAATGGATGACCAGCCTACTCCAGGAACATGCTCCCCTAGGCTGCAAAGAACCAACATTGAGGGGAGGGAACTGTTGCTTTAATTTATTGTATTTTTTTAAAAAGATGTATTCCTTTTGTATTCAATGTATTCATGATGTAACATAGGCTGCCCTTGCATATTTGGACTCATTTGACCCAATTAGGACAACGAGGGGCGTTGCGGTAATTACTACAGAGGTGCCAGATTTGGGCGGGAAACATGCCTATCCTGAAGGAAAGTTCATAGAGAACAAAAATCACAACCTTCAGTCATGAACTAAGAGGCTAAATTCCTTCATTTAGGGCTTCAAGTTCATGGTTTTGCCATTCTTGGTAATTCTTATTTTAACAATTGCCATTTGAATAAAAGTCATATCAATTTCCGTAATTTTGTGATTATTATGAGTTTAGTATGTATTGGATTCTGAATATATCCCCACTTTGTCATTTTTGGTAATTTTAGAATATATTGAGGTTTCCTATTTTAATTATTAGGGGGTTTGTTCTCTAAGTAGTCATTATGGTCGCTTGGCATAATCATCTTGGAATTAATAAACCGTACTATTTGAGAATTCTTTCTATGTTTTTCAGTGAATTTCAGCGTCCCTTTCTAGGATTTGCATCCGGCTAGAACGATATCTAGCAGCCTCGCACCTACTTAGAATGATATCAAACCCACTTCGATTTTCTGAGCTGCACCAATTTATGGGCTCTAATTACATCCATAAATAAATCTTATGACCAACCTTACCTGACAATATTATAGGACAAGTGGGCAATTGGTAGTCATAGGAATGGAGCATTGAAAAAAATGGGTTATGCAGCCAATTCCTAGCACTTACAATAAATATTTAGGCAAGTTGTGAACAATTTACCACGTACATCACTTCAATTTCAAAACATGAATATTTGCTACAGAAAGGAAAATTACATTTAGTTAGTGACTTCATTAATGGATCCATCAAATGCTCATGCAGTGTAGCTAGGTTCTTCCTTTGACAAGAAGACCCTATCACCTATCCTATTTATTATGGTGATAGTAAACAAGAGAAATATCAAGGGCAATCAATGGTAGGTCGTGAAAAATTCAAGGAAGTGCTCTCCAAGACGAGCTCTCTATCAGCATCCCACCTGTTTGTCAAACTACTTATGGTGAGGCAGCTGGAATACCTGATATGTAATTTTTGCATTCAAATACTTTTTGATTTGAAGGTGAGCCTAGGAAAGAGTGACTTGTTTCTAAGAGGATAGGCAGAGGAGAGGCTGGCACTGTGGATAAATCCGCATGTAGGATTGGATACCTTTCCATAGCTTATCGGAAGCGTCCTTCTGGTTATTCCCTTGAACCCATGCCTCTGTGGAAGTTCATAAAGGAATAAAGAAAATTCTAGAAATTTTTCTTGTATAGTTCTCTTTCTTCCAAATTTGTCTCCGATGAGAAACAGAAAAAAAAAAAAAAATAAAAATAAATGGAATTTCATGGGAGACGTAGGCCATGGAATTTAAAATATCACAAGGTGAATGGAAAATTGTGGTTTCACATATCAACATCTGCTTTAGAGATTACATACCTTTCTGTAATGATGTCAACATCTGCCTTACTCTTTGGGCCATGTACAAGAACTCTAGTAAGGCTCAATATATCCCTGTAGTCACCTACTTTGTGTGCTTCTTCATCAGAAGCTCGATAAGGTAAAATCAATGATTGGGGTGATTCTAACTCTGCATCTGCATCAAGTCTAATGCAAATAATAGCCATTGCATAAGCAACCCCTCCAAATCCTGTGTGTGACACAAAAAGATAAGACCCTGCAGAGCTGTGGACAAAAGTTTTACCGTTACAACATCATTATTAAAATAAAAACTCAATTTAAAAAAAAAAAAAATGGATTCCAAAATCAAAACATGTCTATCCATGAACCTATCGATTAGCAAAGCTAATAATGCCAAAATCATGTTGTAGAAGTCAAAAGAATTCCCCTGCCACTTCAAACTATTAGCAAAAACTCCAAGCTTATGCTTTCCTGTTGGGAAATTTAAAAACAACCTTGAAACATTGGGCCCAAAAAAAAAGAAAAAAGAAAGAAAGAAAGAAAGAAAAAGAAAATTTTTTTAGAGCTGTTGCATTTTAGATTTTGATCCAAAGGAAAAACGATGTGTAGAATAACTATTCTGGTTTCTAACTACAGCCACTAAAACAAATGAATTTCATTAGTAAATCATTGGAATATTTTGTCGCATTCGTTGGTGCAGATCAATGCATAAAATGGTATTTGTTGGTGTCTTTCCCAGTTTCCTGGCAAAGACAAATTAGAGGCATTAGATACTTCTCTTACAAAATGTTTATGCAGAGAACTTCTGTTTGCATTTACTTTATTTATTTATTTATTTACAATATTGGAAGAGAACACAGCCTCTATATTACTAGTCTGCCGAGAACACAGCCTCGATATTACTAGTCTGCCAACTCAATGACATGTTCTTTCAGTTGGAACCACAACTATTTCGTCATCTGAATTTCCAATTTGAAGATAAAGTACTAAAGTCGCACTTTCAGTGATCTCACTACGACAGTCTTCAAAAATCTTATCCCATAACTGGTCTACAGATTGAAATTAAGCGATGGGTAGTTGGTACTGTTATTTCTGTGATCAGCCTACGGACTATGCAAACAGACAGCTACCAAGAAAACAATACTCAATCTACAATGTTATATACTGGAAATATTAAATGCACAATAGGTACAAATTTGGAATAGATGCTTACTCATCTTTGCAATATTGGATTGCGTCAACATCAGAAGCTAAGGCTTCTCTTTCTCTAGTTAATGGTATCCTCCTATATTCAATATTGTATCCTTCATCTTTCAGAGCAGCATATACTTCAGCAGGTGTCTTCACATCATCAATGAAGATGTTCTCCCAATACCCGATGACAAAGGCTTGATTTGATGCTGGGCTGTATTCTTCACGATGTAGAAGCATTCGACCACCAGATTGTTTGACCTCCGATATTATATCTTCTTTTAGGCGTGCTTCCATGTGTTCCACCTGAGAATGGTGAAAAACAAAGTTGGTAAACCAACCTGGCTTAGAGAATACAGCTTTCTCATTATAGATGGAGTTTTAAAATAATGACACACCACAGGACCAGTGATTCCAACATGCTTGAGTGTATCAACAGGTTGATTTAGTTCCCTAAGAACAAATGGAGTGCCGCTGATATAAACAACAGCTTCTTCTCTTAGATCAGTTAAAATCGCTTTCCTAGTCGCACTTCCTTCTGAGGTAGTTTTGGCACCTAAATAGGCCAACATCTCTTTGGCACCAGAAATTGTCGGAGTTGCCATGCTATAAACAGGGTAACCATCCACCTGAAAAAATAGGAAGTCTAGGTCAGAAAGATCAACCCAAAAGTTAGAGCCCAGGCAAGCAATGGTAATATGGTTCATGTGAGATATATGCAGAAGATGCACAAAGAAAAGTTCACATACATACTCCTAATGAATGTGTTTTTTTCACTGAAATGCATAGATTATTGCTTTGCCTTTTTGGATGAGAAAAAGGAAATAATAACGAAACAAAACCCAGTAAAATTTGAATCAACAAAGTTGGTAGCTATGCGTTCCTGTTGAAACTAATACTGTTTGAATGACTGATCTCTCATAAATTGTTCTTGGGTGGCATCCCCTTACTGCCTTTGAATAAAACTATTTACTTACCGGGAAAAAAAAAGAGAGAGAATGGTTGATTATTCATGATTTTGCACTTCAGTTGTTTTGTTCTTTTAGAAAATACTTTTTTTTTAATATAATTAAAAATCATATCGATAAAGCATTGAGTGATGCTAACCAGCAACAAAAAAACTATACAAAAAAAAAAAAAAACTATATCAATAAAGCATCAAGCCTCAATATTCTCAACAAAAAGTATAAAGTTTTCTAGGTCTGACTCGTTCCCCCCAGCTAACCAACTATACAAAAGAGACAAAAAAATGCTTTTCACTCTATATAAGGATGATTAGGTGGAAACACCTATTGTTTCTCTTAACACACACCATTACGTGTTGCTTGACTTACTTTATTAAATGGGCTAAACACATAAAACCATTGATTATCTAGTTCATACCATGTTAAACTGTTAATTACTTTCTCACCCAAAAGCTCAATCGATAAAAGAGACATGCAATTTTATTATTTATATTAGATTTAGTTTCTCAAGGTATACCTCCTACTTTCCCTTTTTATTATATTGTTCATGTAATTAGTACATCAACCTTCATGCTTTAGTGGCTCTTATTAGTGTTGTTTTTCTTGTCCTTTTCTTTAGCTTTCATGGAACCTTATTGTCAAAATAAGAGTTTCTTAATTAAAAATTAAGAAAATTTAAGAATGGATGGTCATATTTTCTGGAAGAAAGAATAGGGTAAGAAGTGAAGGCACTTTTTTTCTTTTTTTGATAAATAATAAAAATATTTTATTGAAAGGCATTAAGATGATGGTAACTCAACTCAACAAAGCTTTAGTCCCAAACTAGTTAGAGTCAGCTACATGGATTCTCTTTCTCCATTCATTTCTATTATGGGTTATGTTTTATGTGAGGTTATATCAAATTAGGTATTCTCTCATAATTTCAATCCATATAGTTCCTTTTGTCCTATTTAGCCCTTCTACTTGAATTAACTCACTTTTCCGTACAGGTGTATTCATAGGTCTATGTTGGACATCAATTAACCATCTTAAATGACCTCCTCTCAACTTAGCATCCTTATTCTCACTAAACTCATCTTATAAGAGTGTTACTTTCTAATGGCCTAGCATTTTGTATCATAAAGCACAATTAATTTTATAACCATCCTATATATTTTTTTTTCTAGCTTAATGATATTCTTCAATCGCATAAAACAACCGAGACATTTCTCCATTTTAACCACCCAATTAGAATCTTATAAATAACATCCTCTTCAATCTTTCCATTTGCACGAATAATTGATCCAAGATATCAAAATTATCACTTTTTGGCACTTCTTGATTTTAAATTTTTACTATATGCTCATTTATAGTTTTAGTTTTACTAAATTTACATTGCACACACACTATTATAGTCTTACTTTAAAATATCTAGATTCTAAAATGTGCCTTCAAAGTTCTAACTTTTGATTAACCCCAGATCTAGTTTCATTTATCAAATATAATATCATTTGTGAACAACATACACCAAAGGATATCATCTTGAATATATTTATTAAACTTGTCCATAACCAAAGTGAAAAAATTAGAACCTAGAGCCCATCCTTAGTGTAGACCATTTGTAATTAGAAAATCATTTGTATTACCTCCAATAGTTCTTATGCTAGTAACTGCTTTGTCATACATGTCTTTGATCACTTTAATATATTTCATAGCAACTCATTTCTTTTTCGACATCCACCATAAGTTTCTCTAAGAATCTTATCATATGCATTCTCTAAGTCGATTAAAATCATGTGAATATCTTTTTTTTCCCCTCTTCATTTTTCCATCAATATTCTTAGTAGAAAAACACTTTCCATAGTCGATCCACTAAGCCTAAACCAAATTAATTCTCTGATGTTTTTATTACATATTTTATTACATATCTTAGCCTAGTCTTAATCACTCTCCCCAAAGTTTTATGATGTGATTTATAAACTTAATGCCCCAATGATTGTTATACTTTTGCATATTCTTTTTATTCTTATAGATAGGCACTAAGATATTTTTCCTCCATTTGTTAGGCATCTTGTTGGTACGCCAAATCCTATTAAGCAATTTAGTCACCAAATTGTCCCATCATCCCCTAAGCACTTCCAAGCCTCCATCAGAATATCATCTAGACCTAAATCTTTTCCTATCTTCATACTTTTTCATAACTTCCTTTACTTCTACAAATCTAATCCGACATATAAAACTTACATTTCGATACAACTATTAAATAACCTATTTTCTACACCTTTCTTTAATATCCTCTTCTTCTCGAAAACTCTTTAATTCTGATTTTCTATACATTTAAATTGATATAAGTCCTTGCTTATCCTTTCCTTAATTTTAGCCAACTTATAGATATCTCTCTAGCCACCGAATTACAAAAATTGACTCAAAGAAGGGATCAAAATTTTTCCATATTCTCAACACATGAAAAAAAAAAAAGTGTAAATCTAGCTTTGTTCCCCTTGTAAGCCATTTGTTAATTTTATTTCTATTTGATGGGTATTTTTGTACTTTTTAGATATTAATATAAATATAGAGCTAACGGAGAAGACCATACCACTTTTTTCTCTTTAGTTGTTCTATTTTATCTCATCTTTCTTCTTTTATTATTTTCTTATATCCAATAAGCATCCTAAACTATCTACATAAAACAGACATAAATGAAATTCTTCAATGTACGCAAAGATGATTCAGCATCTTGAAACGACATTTGATACCTTTCTCTCCATAACAACCATCCAATAAAAATGAACAAATCTCAACACCTTCCTTTGGCTCTTTCAAGTATTAGCTCCCACCAATCCTCAAAGGAATGCTTTGCAATATAACTAAAAAGCTAATTCACACCAAAGCAAGCTAATGCCAAATTTCACAATTCTTTAGCACACAAATAATGAAGTAATAGATGATCAATATAGGAAGCAGGGGCACATATAAGAAGTAATTGCAAACACATGTAAGATGTTGACCTTTGTCAGCATGCCTTAAAATGTGTCAAACACAAGTCTAAATGTGTTTCTTATTTTTAATTTTTTATAGAGCAAAAAAAGGCCATCTTTGAGATACTTTGAGCTATAAGCCTAATTTTCTAGCATTATCTCTTGGAGCCACGTAAGACCTAGCCCTCTGTCTATCACGAAGGTTTAACAAAAAAAAGAAAAATTCCAAAAAACCAGAAACAATTGATGCAAACCAAAACGATTACGAGATAATCTTTAAAGATGTATAAGAAAGGGGAAATCCCCCTCTACCAATCTTCCAAAACTGAACCTTTTCGCCATTTCCCACCACCAACTTGGTGAGAGAAGCAATTAACACCTTTTGAGATGTGTTTCCATGGATGTCTAATTATCCCTTCAGCCACAATTTGAGTATCACATCTGCTGTGACTCACCACAACCAATAAAAAAGCCCATACCTTGTAAACATGTGGTGCACCATGAATCTGAATGTTGCTGGATGTTCTTTGACCGGGAAAGAAGTACATTTTCAGAATAGATCCTTTCCCCAAAACTGAACCATTACGAGCCTTCACAATGGCCTCCATTACTGCGTCTCCATGTTGACATTCATGTGGGGCTCTCAACTCCTCCTAGACATGAGATGCATACAATCAAATTGATAATAACTCGAAAATTTAACCTTTAAGGAGTACTTTGCTTTATGAAAGACAACTTACAGGAACTGTAAAAAATCGCCCAGGCCTTAATCTTATGCTCCACTTCATTGCTTGGACCTCTGGTCTCTGATGCAACCAATTCTTGAATGTCATCCTACATTCCCCTTGTCCACAAAACCCATCAAATGCTTCACTTCCAAGATATGCTGCAAAAGCAATTAAACGAAAATAGCGCTCCAAGTACTCTGCTCCGCGGTTCAGTGCCAATCTCCTTTCCCTAGGCTCGACATGTTGCTGATTGAATACTTTTCTGTATTTTAAGACAGCTTGGCGGATATTCTGGAGGGCTGAACATCTATCAATGATAGCATCCAAGGCCTCCCGGCACTCCACCCCATTATCAAATAATCGAGTTATCTTCCACAATAATAAGATGTCATTTATCCCAAAGGCATGACTTGGCCCTTTTCCAGGTCTACCTTTCCTAGAACCAGAGGCAAATGAAGCACCACGATCGCTAGTTTCTTCCTCACTAGATGTATCACCATCCACCGCCTCACGGGATGTATCATCACGCAGGATTTTAATGGGTCGTCCATAATCAATTCGAAGTTTAAGGAGGCAAGCAATTACAGTACCAGTGGTCGTCCTTCCCCTACCCATCTGTGAAACTTAACAACCATTAGGGGAAAGGAAAGAACAAAGGAAGAGGATCTTTCCCATGGAAACAAAGAAGCTTACGAAAATAGTCAAAAGGATAAATGCAATCATCCACAACAAAGTAGAAGTTCACCTGACAGTTGAAAACAAATGCAGTATCCTTGGAAGCAGATGCAATGTTCATAGCCAAAGTGTCAAAGTCAGAACTTTTGGGAGCTTTACCATCAGTGATGGGCACACGAGCATACTTGACAGGAAAACCCTCCAACTCTAAGCGTGTGAAAACCTCCAGTGGGGTCTGAATTACATCAGACCTCACATGCTCCCATGCATCAGATATCTGCCCCTCATCAGTTTCATGTATAACCATTATAGCCCCCCCATACCGTTCAGCTTCTCGCATTATATCTTCTTTCAGTCGAGCTTCCATTCTTTCTACTCTTTCACAATCAATTCCCTGTAAGAACAATTGCAGTATTTGAGCTTTATTTTCCAAGTGAGAAACAAATAAAATATTGGCCTTTAATAGCCAGTCAATTAGATAAAAAGATGTGAGCGAATAATACACAGTCCTCTATCATCATGCACCAAACTGCAATTTTTTAATTATGTATAAAATTTTTAGATAGTAACTGTGAAGATGGCAAAATACTGCAATTGTTTAATTATGCGCACCACACTGCAATTTTTTATTTATGCACAAAATTTTTAGATAGTAACTGTGAAGATGGCAAAATACTGCAATTGTTTCATTATGCGCAAAGCGAAGTTTTGTGCATGATGATAGGAGGACTATATACTAATTGCCATTTTGTATTGGGAAGAATTAATGGAAAAACCAGAAATTGTTCCATTTTTGTAAAGAAATTAATAATGGTGAATTTACCAATACTTTAATAGAACAACGAAGTGTGTCATCAGATCAAAATGTGTATGAATTGGCATAGAAGGAAAAACAACAAGATCAAGCCTCAGCCATATAAACGTCTGACACCCCAGTTTGGTGAAATGAAATACAAGGCATGACAATTGGTGGATACCGAGTACTCTAGCATGTTCTTGTATGGTCTTTCAACCTCACGAAGCACAAATGGTTTGCCATTGATGTAGATAACAGGTTCTTCTCGCATGTTGTGCCAAAAAACTGGCCGGCCACCTTTAGAGCTACCTATCCTGTGAATGACAGATCTAATTCCATCAATAGTTGGATTTGCAACGCCATAAACAGGAAACCCAGGAATTTCTCTAAAATTAGGGGCACCATCCACTCTTTCTGGTAAACCGGGGTTTTGACAGCCAGGACAATGGTCACTCTTAAGAACAGTTTGACTTCCAAGAACCTCCCCATTTCTTAAGGCAGCAACTACACTCATTTCACAAGGACGCCCATCAGCAGTGTCAACAATTCTCACTAGCGACGGTTTTGCACTTGCATAGCCAAGTGCACCCATTGGGTCTCTCCTAAGCAACCTGCAGCAAGGTGTAATTGTATTGTGAATAGTGAACACAGGCCAACAATCAATATTTAAAAATGTGAGAAAGATGCTAATAGCATAGACCAAAGAAAATATAATATCACATTATTTGTCCAAAAAAGAAAATAGTATCACAACCACTAACATTTCTTTTATAAGTAAAAATTATATTCATTGGCATCAAGGGGATGCCTTCCAAGTACAAAAGATAATCTGACTATAATTGTCAAATCAAGATTTGTATTGTGAATCAAAAACTTGGATTTGAGAATCGTGAATCATAAGATTTGGTATATAATCAGAATAGGATAAAAATGTTATATATTAAAAATATTTAAGATATTGAACAATGAACTTATTGTGCTTAAACAACTAATATTTTAATATGATCATAACATCTAAATGAAACAAAGCTAGCCTAATGGCTAAAATGTCAAATGCAAAAATCATATTTAGTAGAGCAAATATGATATTTATTTAGGAACCTTATCGAAACATAGAGAAATTTAGGGAAGCGAATGCTTAAGATATGAAGCTGTATGGACAAATTTCTATTACATTAAAATAAATTTTGAAGGTTTGAGAGGACCTCACTCCTTGTAGGGTCCGTCCATATATTGCTAGAAATGTGAATACTAATCCTACACTTATGAAGATTAAAGGCAACATTTGAATAGCTTATGAAGTCTTTAGAAAATATGGGATATCAGAAGTTCAAAATAATTGATGCCAATAAGATTTGCAAGTAGTGCAAAATTCTTGGTCTGTTACAAAACCTCTCTAACTTCATATTTTAAAAACAAATAAAAAATGACCCGACCAAGATTTGGGTCCATTCTATGCTCCTAAATTGCATGAATCACAAGTTCTCTATGAATTAGACAAATTTGGTTCTATTCATAACTCCATTCATTTTGGAGGTAAGATTCCCATCAATTGCATGGCATCAACTCGAACCATAAGATTCCAATAAGGAATCAAAAGATTCTGATAACTATGAAAGTTGATTACACTAGAAAAGTGTAATCTAATTCTGGTTAATTAATATTATTTATTAATAATTTTCTGTAATATTGTTAATTTTATCTTGCTCTATCTAATATAGTTGTTTCTTTGTTTATTTTTATAGGAAATGAACTAATCAATAGGAAATTGAAAAGGCCAAACAGTCTAAACCGAAGGAATCAGCCTGGCATCCCAATGCCCCATGGACGTCCAGACGGTTTGTTTTCATCCAATTGCCAGCTATCCATACGACGTTCTCTGTCCTAACACCTTGTTTTCATACACTGTTGTAGCTACGTTACTTAAAGCTGAATGCATTGCTCAAAAAGGAAACAAAAAAGAATTGGAAACACGGAGATCAGATTACAACAAAGGAAGCAAGAATTATTGATTATTATTTTTTCCTAAAATTGTAATATTAATTTTGGGAAGCCTGGAGAACAATGGATACAATATACATACACAACAGGAAGTGAACAACAGCTGTAGGAGTAGTTATAGTTTTAGGGTTTAATTTCTTTTCCTCTAGCTTTTAGATATATTTTTCTCTGTATTTCTAAGGTTAGTGTTAAGAGTAGAGTTTATTCATACATAGAATCTTTGTCTTCTTCGATTACTACTATTGACTTGGGTTCAGTTTACAGAGTCCTACCTTTCGGATTTATTCACATCTTGTCTTCAGTTCAGTGTTCAGACTTGCTTCAGTTCTACAACTACAGGTTTTTGTTTCTTCTTTCTTTAATCTTCTGTCTTTAATTTTCTGAATTGTATTTTTATGTCTCCATATTTAATCTAGCAGTATGTTAGGATAGATTTGTTTAATTGATTTAAACTGAAAAAGGATAGATTGATTTTCTCTGTGTCTGATTAGGTGTGCATGATTTTTAATTAATTATTTTCCGATGCAATTAACAACAAAATTGAATGCTAATTTTATGCTTTCGAAAACCTTTAAAACCGATCATATTTCACTGAACTCACTGGTGCTTTCTTTTGATTAAATTTTCTAGATTAAAATCAAACTCATAGATTTACCAAAATATTCTTGACTTCGAAATCTTTCAGTTTTCTAATCCTCAAAATGATTTTTAAACTGAAATAGTTTCCGGTACCTAATTAAACATAAAGGATTTTATCCTGAATTGGAAGTTTGAATCAGGTTCTGTTAATTTCTAGATTAGAATTATTAATATTTATTATTCATTTATTTTTATGTTTATACTGTTTTATTTTAGAAACTTATTTTTATAATTTAAAAATCAAAAGCCTTTTTATTCAGCTTTAACTATGTGACACTTACAAGTTAAGAGAAGTGAATTGTGAGTTAATTGATTAGTCCTGTCTCTATGAATTCGATCCTGGACTTACCAAATTTTATAACTTGATGATAACTCATGTGTTTGTGAGGATAAGTAACACGTTTGAGTGTCAGTTACAAGTCAAGGTGTTCAATGAAGTATAAAATTGTTCAGGTCTCTACCCCGGAAATCCAATTATACAAAACAGACAAAAAAACCAAAAAAATGCTTTTCACTCTGCACAAAAAATTCTTCGTTTCTTGAAAATTTCTTCTATTCCTCTCCCCTTACACGACCCAAGAAAGACAGTGGTATTAGCCTCCACACTTACTTTCTCCTCTTACCTATAATCGCACCCCACCATGAATTAAAGGCTGACTTCACTTTCCGAGGGAAAGACCCACTATACTCCATAACAATTGAGAATCAACTCCTAAGTCTGTCTAGTCAATTTGTTCTAAATAAACAAATGATTGATCGACTCAGCCTCCTTTTTGCACGGGTATTATCTGTTAACCAAGGTGATCCCCCCTCAAGTAAGATTATCCAACATGAGTATCCTTCCATGAAGTAGACACCACACCAAAAAGGCCACCTAATAAGTTGCTCCATTTCTCCAAATAATGAGCCATTGGAATTCTTCCTCCACGCCTACCTCTAGGCTTTTGTAAAAGGACTTCACCGCGAACCTTCCTGAGCTTGAGAGCCCCCACATTACCATGTCCTTCCCTTCCTCCACTCTCTTAACCGTGTAAAAATGTAAAATCAATTCCACAAGGCCCTCTAATTCCCAATCGAAGATACTCCTCCAAAGCTCAATATTCCAGATGATAACCCCATTTGGGAGATGGAAAAAATTGGCAAACCTTCAAAGCCACTTCCCAGAAGTGCATAATTTATCAAAGCGAGCTTCCTGATGCCCAATCCTCCCGCACGTGTGGGCATGCAAGCCGTCTCCCACTTCACCAAGTGGTATCTGAATTCATCTCCTATACCTCCCCATGGAATTCAACTTTGGATTCTTTCCAACCTCACCAACATTGAGGCTGGCACCTTAAAAAGTGATGGTAAGTAAATATGAAGATTAGGCTACGTGCTTTTGAGCAATGTAACTCTCCCCTTTAGAAAGGTAGCCCTTCTTCCATCTTGAAAGTTTCTTCTCAAAATTATTGACTACACAACCACGTGCTCTAATTGCCTTATAAATTGCTCCCAAGAGGAGGCCAAGATAACTGAATGAAAAGCTACCAATTCTACACCCCAAAATAGCCAGTAGGCCATCTACTTCTTGTACTTCTTCATCAGAATCAATTTGACTTCCCTAGATTCAAAGTTATGAGACTACCTCCAAGCACAATAGAATGCATCTTAAGTAACCCAACTGCCAAATAGAATGCTTGAGCGGCCCACTAGGACACAAAAGTAGGGTAGGGTAGACAGATTCTGCTTCAATCTTACAAAGGTGCCATAGGGCACTCATTCTGTGTAAATAATGTCAAAAGGCAGTTCAGTTCCATACCCATTCCATCCTTCCAGAAACCCACATAACGTACTTTCTAGATGAGAAACTTGGGTCCAATGCATTAGATTGAATAGATAGTTATATATAATTTTCAATACCTAAGCAAACTTCAAGAGAGATTTAGAAGTCTTACCAACCTAACATAATTATGTCAGGGGAGGTGGTTTGTTCTTCTATTGCATATGCAATTGTTTACTGCAGTAATATCAGTACCAACAATGCCTATTGGTTGCCCATGCATATATGATGTCTGCATAATAGGAGGAGGAGGGTGGGGTGAGGGAGACTACATGCCACCAAATAATCCACATCACCAAAGAAGTCTACAAAATGAAGTTTACACCAAGGAAATTTCCTAAAACCCTAAACGGCCAAACTGCAAAGGATCCAAAATCAATTTCTAACTATGAATATTGGCCTATCTAAATACTCAAAACTGCAACACGTAGTCCCTTCCATACAGAACTAACAAAGAACAATAGTAGACCACAAAAAAGAGTCCCTGCAATATCCATGAAAATGTCAGTAAATCAGGAAGAGTAATCAGAAAGGGATTTAAGCGCAGGTAACAAAAAGGGAGACTGGAGTCATCCGGAAAGGGTCTCCAAAATAAGACATTTTTCTACACCATAACCTAAAGGGTTCATTCTCCAAAGTTCATCTAGTGTCAAATTTCATCTAGTCAACTCCACTTGATGCCTTTGTACAACCTTAGCAGATCCGGGCCTTGCTCAACTGGGTTAAGTATCTTTTTAATGGGTCAGTTAATAAAAGGATGGTCCTGGAGCAGCAATAAGGTTGTTTCATAGCAACTCGGGGGTTACAAGTTCGAATCTCAGAATCAATCAGTCTACTTGTAGAGGGAAGGTTACCTACATTTGACCCGCCCCAGATCCACAATGTGGGAGCCTTGTGCACTGAGTTGCCATTTTTATAGGTAACTTAATGAAACTCAAACTTGAGTTCCTTTATTGAGGAATGCAGCCCAAGACACCATACTGTCCCCTAAGAAGCACATGTATCTGACATTTTACATCACAACTAAATAAAATGTGTACATTAACATATAATATTTCTAGCATTACCATCTAAAGCTAAAAAAAAGTCATCTAGCTTTTACCTGATAAGGAAAAAGTCAGAACTGTGAAGGATCCATAAATAACAAATACCAGAATGTTTACCTGCGAATTATACTATACAGCTCTGGCCTCGCTTTCATCCAGTCAGCAAAACTGCTTTGAGCAGGAGATCTAGGATGAAGTGCTGCTCTCTCTGTATGGAGGTATACAGAAAAGCATATAAGGAAGTAATATCTTTCCAAATAATCCAAAAAAAAGCAAAGTGATGCCTCCCTCTTCATCTCATCTGGTTGACGCAAAATACTATTGCGATAAGTGGCAATAGCTTCACGTAAGTTCTGTAACATAATCAACAACAATCACATTACAGGCCATGAAAATTTGAACATTGACTATGAAAATATAAACTTCAAAGGCATAAGGCAATGAGACATTGTCTTTTTTTTTTTTTTTTTTAAATAAATAAAGGAATTTCAATAAAAGGCAATGAGACGTTGCTAGGAAAGAAGCTTTAAGACACAGCAACCAATGGGCCACAAGCAGAAAAATCAAGAGAATGTTGTGGCCCCTAACTTCTGGGATTTATATCAGACAAACTTTCACGAGAAGAACAAGATCCTAGAAATAAACCTGAGTGACCAGGCATATACATACATACCTGCATGGAGGCACATTTATCAATAGCTTTATCAACTTGTCTTTTGCCTTCAACACCACCCTACATGCATATCACAATCCACTCAGATTTAGGGAAAAAAATAAATAAATAAAAGTCATCTACTTTTACAAATTAGAAGAACTTAACTAATTGAACAAAAGCTTCTTTTCATTACCTCCAAAACCCGAGTCAAGCTTCTAATGACTGAATATTCACCTCTGCGAATTGCCTCCTCTGAATTTGGAAGATTATCAGCAAAGCTGGCAGCAGCAGAGTTGGATACTTTACCAATTGAATTGGTCCTTGGAATACCTATTTTAAGCATAAATCATATGCCAAAAGGAAAAGAATTGACAAATAGGAGTAGTAGTAATTTAAAGGTGGTTCATCTAGACTAAACTGGATGATTGTTTATATGTTAAAAACCCAAAAAAAAAAAAAAAGAGGACAGGAATTAAAATATTCCAATTTTAAAATGAAATTATCAGCTTAGTCGTGTTGCTGCAGGGACATGGGTCACTCTCAAAAGCTGGAAACTTCCTTACCAAGGCTTTCAGCAATATTATGTTCCATGAATCTAATATCCACAAAGCAGCTTTACTCTTGTGCCGTCTGCCTAGGTATCCTCTATGAAGAGATCTTCAGGCTTGTTCTCATTTTTGTTCTCCAACCAAGACCACAATCCAATTAATCAAAAAATTAAATGTGGGTAAAATATAATCCAGCATTTTAAATATATATTCATCATTCTCCAAAATTGATAAATTTGTGGAAATTTCATTCATCTAAATGGTAATTCTCAACAGAGAATAGATAAGCTTCTCTCACCATAATCTTCTATTGTCTTCAATACATTATATTTCTATTTAACTTCATTAATGCTTTTAAGAATTTTCTTCAAAGCGTAACTCCATATTCTTGTAAGTCTGCATTTTAAAGACCTCATTATAAAGAAGAGAATTGGCAGAGATCTCCTTAATCTTGATAATGATCGGTTAGACAGAACCTTCTAATTGAGTAATTAATATTGTTTCTACTTTACTTTTGTAATCAAAACTCTAATCATAATTAGGCTCAAGCCTCACCCCCTCACCCCCTTTTTTATGTATGTGAATTTTCTGAATCTAGTTCTAACTACTAGGTTGATTTTTCTCCACTTCAGAGGGTCTATTTTGATAGATAGAGACAGACAGGAACTAAGCTATTAGAACAGAATACCAAAGGTTTACTCACATTTATCTCTTGGTTATTTGGTGAATCTACAAGTCGTGAACGTAGATCAAGAAAAAGTAGTGCTCAATATGCCAGAGCCAACCTCAACAGAAGAGTTGAAGTCCTTTTTCCGAAAAACTTCCTACTTGAGAATGTTCTTACCAGGGTTAGCCACCTTATCAGCCCCATGGATTTGCCAAAGAAAAAGGTGAAGCACAAATGGTCCATCAGGAAGCTTTTGCGAAAGTCAAAGAGACCTTAGCAAACGCCCCAGTGATGATTGCTCCAATAGCTTAACTCCATTATAATTACAAATAACCTCTCTCTTACAAAGTTTCTGAAATAGAATTTAACATATATTCAATGGAAATGCATGATGGGCCAAGGTTAAAGCTCTGGCCAAAATTACACTTGATCTCACCACTCCTCTTCAAAGAAAATGATTAGTTAGGTAAATTCCATTATTACGGTACTATGGATGAGGCTCAACTTGTGGAAAAGGGCTACACAAAGATTTTCTGAATTTGAGGCCTCTCCCATAGGAATCATTTCTGCTTGTGTGCTGGTATATCCATATAAAACCAGCAGAAGTCTTTACTAACAGGATATTTCTTAAAAAAAAAATGAAAAAAAAAAATCAATGGCAAACCGAAGCAGAAGTTTTTTTTTTATTGAGCAGCATCCACTTGTACCTCAAGGAAAGAAAAATCAGATGCAGATAAATAAAAGGAGAATATTTGATGAGGACATCAGAGTCATTTTTATTATTTTTATTATTATTCTTGATTTTGTAATCTTGATTTAGTCTTATCTTTAGTTAATTTTTAGTCAAACCTATTTAAAGGCTGGAGTTATTAAGTCTTTGGGAGACTAATGGATGAAATTTTATTGAGATGGCTGTGTTTTCCTAACTTCTTCCCTCTCTTTTTTGGTTTTCTCAAGTCTTTTCTTTTCTTAAAACGGAAAAATGGTATGCTAATCTAAAGAAGTGCTCATTCTTTGTTGATAAAATTTCTTTCTTAAGGGGGTGTTTGGCTTACAAAAAAACACTGAAAAATTCTGAAAATCTCTGAAAATTTTTAAAACTTATCTCACTGCACGCATTACGAACCCACAAATTATCTCATTTTATCTCACTTTTTATCACACCAAACACCCCTTATATAGCGAAATTGGTAGTTTATAAGAATTATCGGTTAAGCTAGGAACCAAGGGGTTAAAAATGCACAAATGGTAAATACAAATTCAATCTAGAAAGGAAGTTCAAATGAAATCAAAATTGAACTTGAGATGGAAATATTTGCTTGATTCTTTGGACAGTCATCTAGGACCCGGTAAACAATAAATAAATAAAATTGTCATATTTATAAATTTTTTATTTAGTCATAAGTTTAAAATGCTGATTGGCTTTGTATAATCGGATTAAATATATCAAAAACCAGGAATATTTGGTATGCCCATTGGAGAATATAGCAATTCAACATTTTCACTCAAATTAATGACAGCAGTTCATGAAAGGTACCGTCATAGCCTCCAAGGCAAAATGGCATTATTCGTTTCCTTTATATTCACACTCATCTTCTCCTGTACTGATCTCAACTGGCAAACAGTCCCTGAGGTAACACCCATCCCCATTTGCTGTTGAGCGGTAATCCCCAATAAAATGACCCACATTCGAGTCCCTCATTATATAATATAAAAAATAAATAAAAATTTGAGAATGCCTCATTATATGTCTATTTATGAGAAAGACAAGATTGTGATCCTAAAAAACATGAATATGGATACACCACAATACGGATGATAATTTCCCAAAAAAATAAGACATGGCACGTCAAGTTAGAAATGTTAAAGAAAAAAAATATGTTTTGTATATACATAACAAATAATTATTTATTCTTTTTTACAACATAGCTGCATTTACCTTTTTATTTAAAAAAATGTTCATAAAAATAGAAAAATTGGGTTTTAAAATTCCTGAAGTTAAAATTTAAAGGACGAGCAATTAATAGCTATAACTTTACATTGTCTTGGTTTTATTATTTAGTTTTTACTTTGATCTTCAAAATTACAATGCATTTCCTGCGTATTCATTCGATGTGTGTCCATTTGGTATTCAAAGATTATCCGATTCAAAAGATAAATGCAAATAATATGCCATGTTCAAACAATAATACGCCAACTAGTGTTGGGGGAGCGTCTGACTAGTGCTAACACAAAGACAACTCCTCCCTAAAGTATCCATGTTTCTTCAGTAATCTCGCTCTTTTCCTTTGTTTTGATGGATAAGATCCATGTCTTACTTTTTTCATATACTAGATTTCATTACAATAACAAGGAACAAAGAACACTTACATGTGTGTGACTCACTATGCTCTCGGTTCACAATAGGATATCTTTGGCCAACTTGCGCCATTGCAAGTTCCTAAGGTTTTGTACATTGAATAATCAAGAAATCAATTTGCAAGGTCAGAAAGTTGGAGCTCGATCGAAATTTTTTAGCAACAAGGCTTGTCGTGAGATGAGGAGGCTGGTCTGCGAAAAATTCCGACGAGATGCCCTTACTAGGGCGTCAGTTCCAGAGGTAAGATACTACAATTCAGTTCAACAACGAACGATGTGGTGTGGGAAGGGAAGGATAATGATGGTGCCAGGGTTTTTGAAAGGGGGAAGGGCTACCAAAAGTCGATGATGTTGCTCGAGGATGAACTTCGATGGGTAATAATGATGTGTAGAAAGCCAAAGAAGAAGAGCGGGATGAATTGTAGTTAGGGTGGCTAATGGGGGGGTAGACGAACACTGTTATGCTCACGTTTGTGGTTGAAGGGGAGCTAGGTTCTAAAAATTAGACTATTCTATGCTCTTAATAGAGTATGGATATGTCCCAAAGGAAGTAAAGGGGGAAGTTTGGAGTAATTTCGTAGGAGTGTTATCTGAATTTGTTTCTGGTGGTGAAGGTGAACAAAGTAGGGCGAACCAAACCTTGTATGCTAAGGTGCTAGTGAAACCTTGTTTAGTGCTCAAAAATCTTTGTTGTGGCGTCGGAAAAAGGAGATGGGAGCTTCTTGAAGATTAAGAAGGCAGAGGCGTTTAAAAATGCTCGGAGTCGAAAATTAGTGGGCAGATTTGGGAGTGATGGGACTAGGTTTGATGGAATTTGAAGAGGTTAGGAGATGGGTTGCAACACATGGAATGGATGAGAAACCAGTTGGAACAAATACTTTCTGCTAGATTATTGGCATGGTTGGGGTCTCTATTCGAAAGAAGGTTGGGTGGAAGAGAAGGTCTAGATCAAATTAGTTGGTTTCCAAGTTCATTTTTGGGGGCTGAATGTTTTTAGGAGGGTTGGGGAGTTCTATGGGGGGCTTTATAGCCATGGATGAGGCGAATGAGAAGCTCACCAACCTCCGATGGACTAGAATTAAAGTAAACGGTGACAGTTATAATTCTGTTGCAACTATTACAATTTCATGGGAGGGACTGGTATGGACAGAATGTAAGCCTTTTGTGATGCAAAGAATCCTCTGACGAAGAGTACTTCAAAGGCGTCAAAGATAGCACTGAAGATGTGGAAGAAAAAGGCGCTTGGTTTCATGAGCCGTCATGCAAGTACACATAGTGCGGAAGATTCCAGAAGAATGACATCAACTAGCACTAGGCACCAAAGTTTGAAATGGAGGATTAGATCCTAGGCGATTGGACTAAGTTCAATTTGGATCCAAATGGACTAATGGATTGTAAATTTCGGACCCAGTCTCTCTTTGTAGATACATGTAGATATGGGCTGTTGAGGACATATGATATGGACTAAATGGACTACTCAAGTTTGGCAGATGGCATTCAAGATGAGTTTGAACCTCAAGTTGGGGCCTCGTCACGTCTCACCTTTCAATCTAAGAAGAAACTGATTCAGACCAAATATCAAGGATATCCACTAACGGGCCTCTTTTAAACCCAAGTTTGCATTTTTCTAGAGTTTCAAAGAGGCTAAATACCTGTTCTTCTTTTACTTCTTCATCTTCTCCTTCTATTTCATCTCTTTTCGGGTGATTTCTTTCTCTGGTGTCTTGGAAATTGCAGAACCGTCCTAGGTTAGGAGGGGTTATGTCCAGAAAGGGGGGTTGAGAGGTTCTATTTGGAAGGAACAACAGGACAGTAGGGCAAGGGATTGCAAGTGTAAAGATGTGGAGAGATGGTCCTTTTCTCTTTCTGCAGTGGAGAACAGAGTAGTGTCGGTTGGTAGCGAGCCCATTGACTATATCCCTTTGGCTTGTGTAAAACCAACTTTTGGGGATGGCTAGGCTAGGGTGGGTGCAAACTGAGAATGGGAGAAAGAGGCTTTAGGGAGCTGAGATATCTAAATGGGCCCTTAAATCTTATAAACGAGTTTTGGGGGTCTCATGTGAAGGCTACAAGGAAGATTTAAGTGGCTCCTGATGATGATTGAAGATGACGATTATCTAGTTTCAAGCACAAAACTAGGCAATCAAACAGTAGGGAAAAGGGGAGCGGGGAGATGAAAGCATTGGAATGTTTGGTGATTATGAAAGGAGAAAATCGAACAGTAGGGGAGATGTGCATGAGAGGGGGAACTCTTTATTTTTATGTTACTAATGAAGTCAAGATCTTGTGTAAGAATGTAAGGGGTGTCAACAAGTGCAAGAAGTGAACAGTTGTCAAATCCTTGCTCTATAAGTGGAAACCTATGGTGGTTTGCTTGCAAGAAACTTAACTAAATAATGTGGATAATCAAATAATTAGGAGTCTTTGGGGTGACGATTGGGTAAGGTGGGTTCACCTAGCAGCAAAAGGAGACTTTGGGGGAATTTTAGTTTTATGGGACTGCAAAGTCCTATATCTTATGGCCAACAAGCAAGGTTGTTGGTCGGTTAGCCATCTCTTTAAGCATGTGAAGGACAATTGTGAATGGGCATTCACAGGTGTTTAGGACAATTGTGAATGGGCATTCACGGGTGTTTATGGCCCCAATCTTGGATATTTGAAAAAGGATTTTATTGGGGAGTTAGCAACTGCATCCTTTAGGTGGGGCGTGCATTGGTGTGTCAAGGGAGATTTTAATGAAATCAGATTCCCATCAGAGAGATTGGATTGCAATGAAATATCTACAGAAGTGAAGAACTTTTCAAAGGCTATTAAAGATTTGGAACTGGTTGACTTACCTTTAATAGGGGAGATCTTCACTTGGTCTAATTCCAAGAGTAGATCTAAGATTTGACCGATTAATGTTTTCCAGTAGGTGGGAGGAGCTTTTCTCGAAGTCCTCTCAATATGTGTTGCCAAGGTTAACATTACTTCCTGTTGCTTTTAGACTATGGGGGGGTTAGTTTTGGCCCTAAACCATTTAAGTTCGAATACATGTGGCTAAAGATAGACGGATTCAAAGAGAATGTTGAAGAAGATTGGTGGAGGAATTGCAACATGCCAGGCAATGCAAGCTACATCATGGTTAAAAGGCCTCAACTCCTTAAAGCCGATATAATGAAATGGAATATAGAGTGGTGGGAGACGTGAGTATGAGCAAGCAAGAGTTAATGAAGGAGGTGGCAAAGTTAGATAGGAAGGGGGAAGCAAGCACTTCTCCCATGGAAGATAATCGCTAGAAACAATCTTAATGAGGAATTGGCAAATTCTCTCATCTAGAGGAGATAAGTTGGAGGAATTAGCAAAGTAGGGTGTGGATTTAGAGGCCCAATTTTATACAAACGAGGTTAGACTATCTTAATCTAGTATGAAGGGAAATAAAGCTCTTGGCCCAAATGATTGGACCATAAGCTTTCTTTCAGGGGACTGTTGGGAGACTCTCAGTAACGACCTAATGAATATGGTTAATGAGTTCTTTCAGCATGGTAAATTTGTCAAGAGCCTCGATACTACACTTATCACCTCAATTCCTAAAAAGGTTGGGGTCATTAATATCAAGAACTTCAAGACGATCAGCTTAGTAAATAGTTTGTACAAAATCTTGTCCAAGGTCTTGGCAAATGGATTGAAGAGGGTATTAGGCTCTTTCATTTCTGTTCATCAAAATGCTTTTGTTGAGGGTAACAAATAACTAATGCAATTCTAATAGCCAATGAGGCAGTAAATTTTAGGCTTAAAAGAAATAATCCAAGTGTATCATGTAAGCTTGATATTGAGAAGGCGTGTGATCAAACCAATTGGGATCTTTTGATGCATCTTTCCCCTTCGCAAAATAGGTTTCGCAAAGAAATGGATCAATTGGGTCCATTGGCGCGTGTCCACGAGATTCTCGACTTTGATTGATAAGAGTGGCTTCTTGGAAGGCTTTCTATCGAATGTTAGTCCCGAGGTTTTGTGGAGGTGTCACATCTACTATTTGCTAATGATTCTTTAATTTCTTATGGGGTTGAGGCATGACAGCTCGGTCAACTTAGGTATACCTTGTCGTGCTTTGAACTAGTATCTGGATTGAGAATAAATCTAGGTAAGTCAGAGATCGTGCAGGTTGGGGACGTCGAGAACTTGGAAGAGTTAGTTGCAGTGATGAATTGCAAGATTGATAATCTACCCTCTATATTTGGGGTTACCGTTGGGGGCAGCGTATAATGTTAACAGTGTCTGAGAAGGGATTCTTGAGAGAACGCAAAAGAAACTTGCTAGGCAGAAGCAAATTTACCTCTTAAAGGGGGCTAGAGTAGCGTTGATAAAGAGCTAGCTATCCAATCTCCTGATGTACTTTATGTCCCTATTTAGAGCTCCTTTTTCAGTTATACAAAGATTGGAAAAAGATTCAAAGGGATTTTCTATAAGGTGGCAGGGAGGAGGACAAGAAATTTAATTTGGTTGCATGGAAAACATTTTGCCTTCCGATTAAAGCAGGTGGGGTTGGGATCAAGAATTTGAAGATTTTTTATGAAGCCTTGACGCAGAAATAGTTATGGAGATTTACATGCAAATAAACTAAATTGTGGAGGAATCTTATTGCTTTCAAGTTTAGATTTAACGAAAGGGTAGGGGTGCTACTAGGAGAGGATTATGGATTGGCCAAAGTCCTTGGGCTAGCATCCAAAGGGGGTGGAGTAGATTTTAAGATATTTTGAGATGCTAACCGGGTAATAGGACTTGAATTAAATTCTAGAAAACAACATGGAATCCAAAGGGCAGCCCGAAACTCAACTTTCCGAATATTATTGAATTATCAATGGATAAGGATTCCTTAGGGGTGGATAACTGGGTTAGTAGGGGTAGTAGCTTAGATTGGGAGGTAAGCAATTTTGTTACCTCTTTGGCTACGCTAGAAAATAGGAAGTCAAGGGGAGGTGTGGACAAATTGCTGTCGACTTACTCCAAATAAGGGAGATTTGAGGTGAAATCTCATTTCAAGCTTTGTGTGGTGAAGTAGATAGTAAATTCCCTTGGAGAAGAATTGGTGTGAAGGTACCTCCTAAAGTGGCCTTTTTCACTTGGTGCCTGATGAGAGGTAAGATTTTAGCAGTTGATAACCTCTACAGGAGAGGTTTGGCAATAGAAAATCAGTGTTGCCTATGTAAGAAGCAAGAGGAGATGTTCGATCATTTGTTTATTCATTGTGAATGGATGATGGACATGTGGATCCTTGTTCTAACCTACTTTGAGATGCAGTGGGTGATTCCGTATGATGTTAAGTGGCATTTTCACTCTTAACGGGGCTTCAAAATCAGCAAGCTAAGAAAGAAAGCTTGAACATTGGTTCTATTTGTCTTGTTTTGGACCATTTGGAGCGAATGTAATCAAATAATTTTACAAGGCTCATGCAAATCTCTAGGCTATGTAAAGAGTGTTCTTATGTCTCAATTGTACAGCTGGTTTAAGGGGAGCATAGATATGAGTTCGGATACTTTTATGAGTTTTATAGTGAGTTTGTTTTTATCAGGGGTTTGGGCTTTTTGTATGGCATCTTCTTGATGCTACTTTTCCTTTTTTTGTCTTAATATACTTCTCTTTTTGCTAATCAAAAAAAAAAAACAAATACAAGGAACAAATATATATACCCAAGTTTACGACATATGGGCACAATTTATTATTGTGTCTTTATGTTATCGTTCCAAATTTTGGCATCTACCATCACAATTCACAAATTTAGATAAACTATGTGCCTTAGAGCCAACTTTCCATGGTTTATATTTTTTTAAACTTGATATATAAGGTCTAAAGATAAGGATGAGCATTTCAAAATAAGGAATGGGTGGAGGAAAGAATAACGAAAAGAAACAGAAAGAAAAAAAGACATAAGCAAACGATAACGAACAATATATAAAATTCGAAGATAAAATATAACAGATATACTTACCAAATAAAATATAAAGGGGGCAGTTTCTTTTATATCCCTATACTAAAGGTGAAAATTATTAACACGCCTTAATTTCAAAAACCTGCCTTTACACTCATTATACTTCAGACTAAATTAAAAACACTAAAAAACAAAAAATATTGGTTCAGCCTTTGTTAACTTTAAAAAATTCATTTGCACCACTTGTACTTCACATTCCTTGTACTTACAACCCCTGATTTAATTTGAATTTGAGTGGATATTTTTGTCATTTAGCATAAAAATTTAAGACTATTCACAACTTCAGATTTATATACAATGCAAGAAGTATAAAGATAAGTTTTTGAAGTTCAGAGGTATTCATGATTTGCACTTTTAGTACAAGGATATTATCAAGACCATTAACCCAATATAAAATATAGTTGATACATCCTGACTTTCTAAAGTTTGAACACTGACCAAGCTATGTAGATGCCAGCAAAGCGAGGCCAAACGAAAAGTACACCTGCTTATCGAACAACTAAGAAACAAGTTAAAATTTCAGCAATTGGTTGTGTAAGTTTCGCCAAATTCAGAGTAGAACAAAGAGCCCAGACTGAATTCAGCTTAACAGGCTGCAAAAAACTGAGAAAACAATAATTAAGTACAAATTCTGGATGAAATCCAACCAACAGTTTATTGCAGTTTGATAATAAAATAAATATATAAATAAAAACACAATGAAAATCC
>JAVXUM010000012.1:66641-82184 GCA_035590655.1 Pouteria glomerata | reverse complement strand
CTCAAAACTTGGAACTTGTAATTTTGGAACAAAAGGTGTAGAATCCCTCACTGGGTTGGTGGAAAGACTGTTTGCAGGGGAACATGAAGACTTGTCCCCCTGAGTTGATGAAGAGCTAGATTCTCAATGAGGAACTGCCCGAGAAGAGTACCCTAGTGCACTCGATTTTAGTTGAGGAGAGGGAAGGCCTTTAGGGAAGATGGTGCCCATTCCTTGATCAATTTTCTGTTTCTTTTTTACCTTAGGGTCGTCTTCTGTTGTGCGGGAGCTCTTCTTTGCAGCATCACAAGACTCTTTAATGGAAACTCTCATGCTCTTGTTTTTTCCTTCCTCTCTCGTTGTTTCTTCTTTATTCTGTCCAAGGAAGCCTTCCTGGGGTCCTACTTAGGAGCCATTTCTTCAGTGAAATCAGTGAAAATGGGCTCAAGTATTTCTTCCTCCTTAGCTTCTTCAGAAATCTGCTCAGCAAGAGGAATTGCAACTACCATTGACAATGCCAATGCTTTAGGCAATGAAGGCTCCTCAACGACACTAGCAATGTTTGTGGCTGGGAGCCACGCTAGGTGGTACTAGTGGCAGTGCTCCCACTTCTGCTCTTTTGACCAGTTGAACCACCAATAAAGAATATCGATGGTCTCCCCAACTGCAAAGTCTTGTGGGGCGAAACAAAAGAACGATAAGATGGCACGTAGTTGAACACTGGTGCCGACCTTGCAAACAGAAATGTATCAAGGCCACCCACGAATTTAAGAACTTCTTTTATGTGCCCGTGGTCGGCAAAGCTTCCTTTAACCCAAACTTTCTTCTCTCGTTCGTTTGCACAACAAAGACATGAATTAGAACACCACATATGGAAAATCAAAAAGCAAATACTACAGCTAAAGTGTTAAGGTTATTTACCTTGGTCCAAACGACCACGCAGTGATCAGAGAAAAAGGATCTTCCTCGAGGCCATGCATCCACTGCCTCGAGACAACGCAGAAGTCGTCTTCCATACCCCTGATATTGTCAGGAAGCATGTGGACAAGGGCCTTGTCAGGTCAGGACTTCAAGTGCCACTTGTCCTTGTTCTTCCTAACCTTTTGGATATTGTAACAGTACAAAAGTTTCCACTCAAAAATGTGGAACCTCTAACGACGGTTAATTTCTTCTATCCTATTCACTATTCTATAAAAATTGTATGTAACATTCTTGGGGGAGAGGTTGAGTTTAAGAAACATTTTGTGAAGAAAGGGGGAACCAGGAACCTAAGCCCACCCTCGGTTATGGCAACTAAAGGAAAAACCTCGACCTCGTATTCTAAATCCTTTGCAAGCCTAATGTTGCCATTTTCAGGAATGTTGAACCTTTGTTTGAATGGTTCAATCTCTTCCCTTTTTATTTCATCAGCTAGTCTAACCATCTTCCTAAACGAGAAGAAAATTTTCACAGGTAAGAAAAAGGAAGAGACGAGAATGAAGCACTCACCAAGCAAAGGAAGGGGAAGAAGTGTTACAGAGAAAGAGAGCTGAGACTGCTAGAAGAATCAAAGGTTAGAAGTTGCAGAAAAGTATTAGTGATGACAAGCCTGGCAAATATATATGTGTGTATATAAATCCGAGGAAGATGAAAAAAAGAAACGTGGCGGCAAAACTTGTATTTAATAGTTGGGTTTAAAATAATGATGATAAGTTGCCTATAACCTTTTTTTAGGGTTTCGAGGGACAAAAGTTTGCTCTCACGCACAGAAAGTAAAGCGTCATTTATACGTCCTCATAAAGAGGGAAAAATCAACCAATCTAGGAGCCACACATCAAAAGCCAAAATGGCAGAAGGATACGAAAAGATTTCTTGAACGCAAGGAAATCTCATTTTTTGTCTTTACTACTCTGCTCGGGTTATAATATTGAAACAAAAAATATCTGGACATGTGACAGCTCTTCGAGCAGGAGAGTTATCAATTTAATGCGTCCTACAAATGAATAGGACATAGCATGACAAATTTGATTCATTTATTACACTTTAGTTCATTTGTGACTATATATTTTGTTTAGTTAGTCCTCCATCATACAAGTGACAGAATGATATGACATTTGGATATTCTTATTGTTCAAATAGCACAACCAAATTTGATTTCTGTCTCATTTCTATTAAATGCTATGTGATGGGCATTAAATGCAAAACAAGTTACTACACGAATTAAGTAATCTAAATGGGAAGGTAATGATTTCTCCAAGTTATTTCTATAGCATTTTATTGATTTTGCCAAACTATAAATAAAATACTTAGCCACAAATTCAGGTACGCTCGCTATTGTCCACAACTCTGCTATTGAATTCTCTTTGTTACTCTTATAAGCCTTTACTGAATCAAGTATCGAAGGGATTGTAGTCGGGGACTCTCCTTGACCATTTCTTCTGACTTGCATTTCCTTGCAGGCTTGATTTCACTCACTTTCAGTGAACGTGGTGAGCACGTTTGACAGTATTTTTTATTGCCGAACAGTTACTATATTTTTTATAATGTAATAGATATATTTTATTATTTAGAATTTAAAAAAAAAATCATGATTTTTTTGAATTTTTTTAAGCTACAACATGAGAAAACTTGCAGATCGCCAGATACTGTGACAAGCACCGCAACCACATCAAAATTCCCACCCTACACGATTGTTGTAACCGCGACTTTGAACTATGCTAGCTATGCGTCTCCCATTCGAATGCCTTCTAGCCATACCCCTCTTTCCTCCATTTGCAAGCACCTTCTTGTTCTAATCACCATTTGTGGAGCACCTCTACTTTTCAGGCTCCGATGTTAATCCTCTCCCCCTTCCCAATCGCTATCCAAAGAAACAAATGTCCCTTTTTCCAACCACAAAGGTAAAACGATAACGGATTCTTTCCAACTCATATCTCCCACCTCCAATCTCACTGTTGCCATAATATATTCTTTGTTGCCTTCAACTTTGATCTAAGCCGATGTAAGATCGTCTTTAGCAATCATTGTTGAATCAACCTTAACAAAACCTCCGTAGATATTCCCAATTCGTCTTAAATACTTTTGTGCCATAAATGAATGGGAAGACCAACTCCCACCAACGCCTCCCTCAACTCCTACCCATATCTATAGTAATACACCCATGGCTCCCACCAAAGAGCAGAGGACTCCCCTTGAATTTCCTCCATTTCGCCCAAATTTTCGCTACCCACTCCTTTAATAGGAAGATGAATAGAAAGCTCTTATCCCCCAATTCCTTCACCTCCACTCCTCGCGGTTACCTCCACAAAGCCCAAGCCCATTCCTCTACTTCCTTCTTAGACACCATCATCTCCCCGCTAACCCTAATCTCCTAACTAAACTTCTTCATAAAGCTCTCAACTCGTCTATGCAAGACTCCTCTAAAACAATCAACCCCCAATGATTTTTGCTCTCTCTTTCTTCACCACAAGTTTTGATTTCAGCTAGTGGAACCTTGCTTTCTAAAGATATGAAGCACCATTAGCATTTTTCATAAAACTCTCACCTCAAAAGACAAACCCATTCAAAATCTTGGAGATTTCTATCCGTCCACTCTCTAACTCCAACTCAAGTTATGAACGATGTCCACCCTTTCGGGGAGAACAATCTTAATTCCACCACTTTTCTCCCGTTGATCCACAAACAACGCAGTCAACCAGCAACGTGTGTGAAGAGAGGAAGCAACAGCATCGTGCGAACAAAGAGATCATATGTGCAGTAGTCCACTACAGGTAGCAAAGATTTTGATGCAAGACAACCTTCTAAGGAAGAAACAATGCATACCCAAGGCGAGAGAACCCCGCCGGCAACTTTTTTTACTTACCAAGTTATGAAAAAAATGAGCCAGTCAAATACGCAATATATTTTTGGAAGGAGAAGCCAGCTAGCGGTGGTAGTGGATCTCACGTACCTATCATTTGGAAAACTACAACCCACATTGGCGAGATTTCAAGAAAGAGATACTCAATAGATTCCATCCTACCAATTTCATTAATTATAATGAAGCACTATCTAAGATCACGCAAATAGGATCTCTCCAAGGGACTACCAAACCAAGTTTGAGAGGCTTGCAACGCGAATTGAAGGTTGGCTAGAAAAGGCTCTCATAGAGTTGCTTATTGGCGATCTAAAGCCTAGAATTGCAACTGAGGTCAGGCTATTCAAGCCACCCACTTTACTGCAGGGAAGTCAAAAGATGGCCAACTCACAATTGTGCACAAATCCAAGCCAAGGAGAATGTTTAGGACTGCTAACAAGCCTATTCGAATCAAGCTTAGATCACCAACTTTCCTTTTCAGTAATGAGGCATGAAAGAGTGGATAGGTGTTGGCATCAAGTGGCAATGCTAACTTCTAAGCAACTTGACCAATACGCCAAAGCACTTCATAGGGCCCATAAAAACTATAACTGAGCTAGTAGCATGCCCTTTGTGCGATTGTCTTTTACTTACATGGTCGAATCTTTACATAGCCCCAATCCCCAACTTCAAACTCCTTGTGTCTTCCCTTTATCATAGTAGCGCTTCATTCCATGGTCGGCACGGTTGGCTTTGAGCTCCCTTAGTAGCTCGTCTATTTTTTGTAAATCCACCACTCTTCAGCACTAACTATATTTATATTTGTTACACTCTTTACTATTACGAGTTAAACTAAAATTATTCTACCCCCTTTTCTAATAATAGTTACAATGTCTTGTTTTAAGTCTCTGTCTACCACTATTCCTATGCCATTTTTATAGCTATCCTCACCACCATAATAAAACTTATAACTACTATTTTCTAATTCTTTTTCTTTCACTCCCACTTATTTAGTTTCTTGTAAACAAACTAAGTTTACCAATGAGCGTTCCTAAGTTACAAGTGGCTAACCTAAGTTTAATGGTTAAGTTCTGCTTGTACTTGCTTATTTATCAACACAACTGAGAGCTGCCACTGCACCTTTTGCTGATTTTTTTTTTTTTTTTTTTTGGGCCATCTGATAGCAAATATAACACGTAGCTTAAGGGGAATGCTCTAGACTTTACTCACTATGTAGCTCAAGGGGAATGCTCTAGACTTTACTCACTATGCATTGGATCCATGTTCCTAAGGATTCTAAAAAAATTTTACAGTGGTTATCAGCATAAAGAACTAAAAATTTACTTGCATATTTGAAAATATGAGCAACTTATAAAGATGAAATTGTTTTACCGTATATTCAAGATTGGAGAAAGGCCTCTCAACATCACGCAAAACAAATGGACGTCCATTGATATATACCACCTGCTTCAAAAATAGGATTGAAATAGTAAATTAGAAAAGTTGAATTCTATACACTTCATGGATTGTATAATGCTCATCGAGTTTTATAATGTCAAACACATGGTAGAAAAAAAAAAAAAAAAAAAAAGTCAATCACAAGTAGAAATTGAAAAAGAATGGCGACCTAATGCATTAGCCTCCCATATTGCGGAGTCTAAGGAAAGTCAAATGCAAGCAATCTTATCCATGTTTGCAAAGATACTAGTTCCAGGGTTTGAACACATGGCTTCCAGGTTGCAATGGAACCTTGCTGTTGCTCCAAGGCAACCCTTTAAAATTTCTAATATGAAATTTATCCAATAAAACTCATCATGGTGCTGAGAAAATTTAACTTTCTAATATGAAAAATTTACCCAATAAAACTCATCATGGTGTTGCAAGTTTGATTTTCTAATATGAAGAGTCCATAATAGTGTTTTGCTGTGCTTTGAATCTTTTAAAATTTCTTGGTATCAACAAGATGTTTTCTTCGCTTAAAAAAAACTTTACTGTACCAAATGTTTCTACAGTGTTTCCTGTTTTAAAATTTTAGCATTTCCAAGAGTTTCAAAAAATATGCCTTGTGCACAAACATAAGCATAACTCGCTCAATACTTCTATAAACAGCTAATATTATAAGCAATTAATCAGCTTTACCGGCTCCTCACGAAGGTTTATCCAAAGTACTCGTGCTTGCTTCCCATCCATTTGAGCTCCAATGTACTTGAGAACATTCCTAATGCCATCAATGGTGGGAATTGCAACACCATGGACATGCAATGAGTTGGCCTATTATAAATCAAGAGGAAAATAGAAAAAATAAATAAATAAATAATTATTTAATAGATAGATGAAAGAAATCCAATGTCTTCACACAAATATCAAGGATTTGTACCCAGACTCATGCAAGTGTGAGTTATATCAGCATCACTAGTACGTTGGTAATTTAGGATTCAGGAACCAATATCCAAATTGACTTAGCAGCATAAGAAACTCAGAAAAAGGTCATTCTATAAGCATCTTTGTATACAAGTGCAATTGCCGAATAGTCTAAAGTGCCAGCTTACCCATGAACTCTTCCAACAGGTTATTACCAATTAACTTTACTTACTTGGCTACATGAAGCTTCTACCTACCAGAAAAAGAGGTTATACAAAGCTTCCAAAAGGGAAATATATGTTATCTCAATAGTAGAAAATGAGGTCATCACATATAAGACTGTAGAAATTATGAATAAAGTGGAGAAGCAATAAAAGTGGTTCGGCCTGTGGCCTACATCCACTTTCTATAAAGCCCTCCTAGCTACATTTTCTAGTTGCTTGATTTGGACCATAAGATGCTAATATTGAAGCTAAAGTACAAGGCACAAGCTAGTGTAAATATATTGAGCACGGACAACCAACTAAGGGCATGTTTGTTTCCTAAAATACGGAATTGGAGATAGCATCCCATTTCTAATTTTTATCCCACATTTAATTACACTTTCTTTCTTAGTATAACATCGATAATAAGATGTCATCTATAATGTTAGCTATATTTCATAAAAGATGTTGTCCCAATGATATATATATAGCTAAACCTGGGATAAATTATATTTCATAGAAGATTTTATCTATATAAGAAACATTATAGCTAAACCTGAGATAAAAATTAGAAGTAGTATCTCCTATCCAACCCCACTCTTCCCCAAACCATGATCCTGGTCTTGCCCTTACAGATAGAGATTGAAGGTATCAAAGGCTTGAACGAAGCAGCTTCCGGCTACGAGTACAAGCAGACCTTGTTCTTCTTGGTTTCTTCTGTTCTTCAGATCTTATGTCCTCTTCCTCATCTGTTGGTTGTTGTTTACAGATTTTTTGGGGGAAAATTTGGGAATTTAATTTCATGGAAGTTTGGAACTGCACCTCTGTAGCAAAGACGAAGAGTCAAATAAGCACTTTCTGTGCTTCGTTTTCTACTTTTGAGACCAATTTTGCACTTGGCAGCCAATCCATTTGGTTTGGGCCATGGGCAACTCACCACAGAGGTTAGGTAAAAAGGTATATAAGTATAATATATAAGTACCATATATAACACTAACATATAATTTATATATTAGTTATGAAACTTGGCTTTGGTATGATTTGCTTAACAAGTTGCTCCCGTTGAAATATATGCACAAGAGTTGTTTGATAAAACGCCTGACACAGATTTTTTTGATTTTCTGATTTTGGCTCTTTTGTTTTCTATTCATATTATTGCATAGATTAATATTTGTCAAAATTTTGGCCATGAATTCTGTTGCTGGGTATCACCTGAACAAATGAATTTTGGTACATTTTTCTCTTGCCATTGCAATGATTTTTTACAGCATTCCTTTTTAATTGTATATGTTAGAAGTTTTCGGAGTATTTAATTTGACATTGAATCATAATTTATTTTTTATGCTTGAATTTTGGGGGGAAATGAAAATTCTAATAGCTTGCCCAATTAAAAAAAAAATTAAAAAAAATCACATTCCTGGTTCCGTCCCGAGGAAAATATATAACCAAAATAAAATCCGGTTACCCCGCATCTCTGTACCAAAGAAAGAAAAGTAGAGTATATGGGAAGACAAAAAATAATGAGATTAAGAAAAAGTACGAGGTTGATCGTTCAGCCGAATAAGAATCAGAAGCAAATTTTAAAGATACTAAAAAAAATATTAAGAAAAAAAAACAAGAAGAAGAAGATGAAGAAATAAGAAGAATGATTGATATAGGCAGTCGAAAGAATGTTGGGGGAAAACCTGACGGTAATTGGGAGCACCATCGATCTGCGGAGACAGACGCTTGTTCTGGCAGCCAGGAAAATGATCACTCTTGAGAATTGTCTTTTTGCCTAGCACGGATCCCTCTCTTTGCTTTATGACCTGGTCCGGCTCCTTTGGTATCGACATGCTGCGCTTGTCTTTTTTCTTAAGCAATTCCGATACAGGGATTCCTTACCTATCACAGTGCATCGCCTTGAGAAGAGGCCCGCAACTACTGATCTTGGCCGTTCGCAGAAACCAATGCCACCGCAAGAGGGCGTAGCGGATAGTCAATTAGAAGGAGAGATGAGGTATTCCTTTCTCGGCTATCAAGAAAAGAAGAGGGAACAAAATCAACAAATCAAGGAGGAGAGCGGGCGTATGGATGGAAATACCGACCAAAAGATTTTAATGGATAATTTGTTAGCAGTGGTAGAAGATATCTTCTGGCGAGCTACTTCACTTTAACGATGAATACAAGGAAGAGTTCACTCTTTTGGATTTTACTCCCCTATAGCGCTTGGGAAGGGCTTGTGTTTCCGTACAGTCGAAGTCGGTACCGATGATCTGACCCCGAGGGCTGTCCGAGGAGCTGAAATCATCGCCAATCAGGCCCAACTAACTATCAGGCAGCTTACACGCCAGAAATAGTAGAGGCCCCAAATTAGCTTTTGTCCTATACTAGTTTAGAAATAGTTTCAAGTTTTAAATTAGTTTTAACTCGGCAATGAAATGCCGACATCTTATTGTCATTAAATTTTATCGTATCCGTGGATAAGTTATTTCATCATTTTAGTTTCAATACTTGAAAAGCTCAAATTTTAAATTATTTTTTTATTTATAAATAATAAAAATATTAATTAATAAAATCTTCTACAATATTGTATATTTAATTTAAGAGTTTTAAATAAATAAAAATAATTATAGTATGTTTTGAATGATAAAAAGTAAGATAAAATGAGATAAGTTGTGAGTTTATAATTCATGCAGTAAAATAAAAAGTGAATAATTTTTATACATTTTCAAAAATTTTTAGCATTTGTCAGTAAGTCAATTGCACCCTTAATATATAATACAAGAATCTCCTATAATACATATTTAATTCAATAATTTAAAATAAATACAACAAAATTAAATTATTTTTTATTATATAAATACTCAAAGGTACTACTTTAAAAGTAACAAAAACAATAAAGTAAAAAATTAAATTAAAACTACTTCTAAAAATAAAATAAAATATCCAATGTTAAAGTTTTAGTATGATGTCTTGTTAACTTGAATGATAGCTTAAGTAATAAAATTTGAAATTTAAGCTCCGTTTGGGAAGAGTTATAAAAAAAGTCAGCTACTCAGTTTTTGAGAGGTATAATTTGACATTTTGTCCTTCCCAAACATAAAAAAACTAGGTTTTTTTTTTGGTAACTAACTAGTAGCCAATTACAAAAAAAAGCTAATTTTTTTTCTTTCCAAACTAAGCTTTACTTTCCAATTATACTAGTTCGAATTTTCTCAAGAGAGCTTACTCAGTCGTTTTAACTCCAAAACTCCAAAAAATTAGTTTAAGTACATATAAATTGATCTGAATACCTTAATATTTGAATTGCATTTAATTTACTAAAAAATACTAAAAATCTCTTAAATTTTTTAAAAATTTCTTAAAATTATTCATTTTATATCTCGTTACATGAATTACGAATTCACACTTTATTTTATCTTATCTTATCTTAAATTATTTCACCTTTTATCATGCTAATTTTAGGTAATTCGAGGGCGTTAAAACTCCACTACTCCCCCATTCCGGCACTTCATGGAGGAGTGATTAATTTTAAAGTAAAATAATGAGTTTTTAATTCCCATATCAAACCTAAGGTATCTGATATGACAGGGCAACGTGAAGCACGTGCAATGCGAATATTCTTTAATATACATGCGCATATAGGCAAACACCCACGCAAACCGCGATGCACAAATATAAACTAAAAATAATTACTAAATCAAATTTTCGTTAAAACAAATTTTTGAACATGAAAAAATATTGAAAATCATCGCCCCTGCATAAGGTTCAACGTTCTTTCATACAATACACATCACAAATACTTATTAGCATAAATTCCACGATTTAAGGATAGGAATTGTCAAACTGACACATCGTGAGTTGCATCCATATCAGCAGACATTTTAATCAAGTTTTTGGATGAAGGCAATCCAGAAATCACGTCCTCTTCAATGCCGCATTCATTTGTTCCCCTTTTGATCTTGAAGTATCCATCCTGCCATTTTAATGCGCTAGCTGAGTATCTAGAAAATAAAGGTAGCTAATTATGGCAATAAAATAAAAGACACCCAGAACATACATCACCCCAGCTTCTATTCCACTGATTTGCAAGAAGCTGCAATACCACAAAAGTATACAATGAGGATACGGTCTATAGATATATGGTTGAAATCCTTTGACAATAACAAGAAACACACAAACGTACCCAGTAATCCTCCCCATCCTCGGTAGTTCCCCATCCAATTAGCTTCACAGCATGACCTCCCATGAAATCACCAGTCGTGTGCTTGTAAACTCCGGACTTGTAATGTGCGAAATCCTATTTCACAAATAGCATGCAGTTAACAGAAGGGCAGTCAAAACTTGTAGGGAATTACTTTGAGCACAAGCATTTTGCATGTTAAAATAATACAGAGAATAGAAATCTGGAGAGAAAAATAATGATTGTGTATTAGTAATATTGATGTGTGTATAAAATGTACAACGAAACTCTATTTTTATAAGGTGAATAAAAAACCTAAACCCAAAAGGATTAGGACTAATTTAGAATATCTAATTTAGGATACGTAGACAACGTGTGGCATTACGAGACACAGGTGAAGGTGCAGTGTTTCCCGTCTGGATGCGCGTGAGGGCGCATGAAGGAGAATTGGGATGGGATTTTTGGATGGCTGCGCTTGTGGAGATGAGATGAATCTAATGGTGTGTTGGACTTGTCAAACTGGATGAACTGGAGCGAGCACAAAAACCAAGGAATGGCAGTTCTGGGCTATTTCCGGCGGTGGTGCAGCAGACTATGTAAGGCTAATTGACCATGTTAAAATAATGCAGTGAATAGAAATCTAGAGAGAAAAATAATGATTGTGTATTAATAATATTGATGTGTGCATAAAATTGTTCAACGAAACTCTATATTTATAAGGTAAATAAGAAACCTAAACTTAATAGGATTAGAACTAATTTAGGATATCTAATTTAGGGGTCGTTTGGCGCGCTGAAAAGCACTGAAAAATTTTAAAATTCTCTACTACTTTTTATACATTCACATCTATTACAACTTTAGAAAAAATTACATAACTCAAGTTCGATTAATAGAATAGCTGTAATTTTTTTTTTTTAATGTGGCCACCGTCATCCAAACTATCAAACAGAATCCATTGTCAATATTTTTTGGAGAGGTTTCAATACCGTTTCAATAGATTTCTCTGTAAAAGTCAATATCTTTCAACTATTCATCTCTGAAAAACATGGTTTGCCAACAAACGCCCAAATATCACTCAAACCCTGTTTTTCATTATTTTTCGTTGCACCAAACGGCCCCTTAAGATATGTACTAATTTATTATATGTACATAAATATTCTAGGAAGATAAAATGAGAGAAAATGGACTAAGATGGTTTGGTCATGTTAGAAGGCGTCCAATGGAAGCACCTGTTAAAAGGTGTGAAACTATGGAGATTGTTAGGAGTAAGAGAGGGAGAGGAAGACCTAAGAACAGTTGGAAAACAACTATTAAACATGACCTTACCTACATGGAGTTAATACAGGACATGGCTCTAGATAGATTTTATTGGCGTCGTCAAATCCATATAGCCGACCCCACCTCGTAGGAAGAGGCTTAGTTTGGTTTGGTTTGGTTTATTATTTTTAAATAAGTCGTCAAATTCATATAGCCGACCTCACCTAGTGGGAAAAGGCTTAGTTTAGTTTGGTTTGGTTTATAAATACCACATGATGTTCAAATCAGAATAAATAATACTTAACCACATATGCAAAAATGTGGCTGTGATACGTGTGTATTAGATGAACAAGTTCTATAGGAGGAAAAATTAAAGAGCACATGGAGACCAAAATGGTCCAGGCAAGAGCAAGAGCAAGAGCATTTGACAAAAATATTAAATCAAATATATGTACTTGTAAAGTACATAACATGATTAAGCTGGCCTTAGAACACAATACTTGTGAAGGTCATACCTTCTCGGAACATGGTCTTAGTTACCGCCATTGTGGCCATATGTTGCTATACTTTCAGATACTTTCAAAATCTTCAAGGAACTATTAGACTCCAAGTTAATTGTTGATTGCTCGACTGACTTGGCCACATGCTTGGTGCAAGATGGAGAAATAATGTTATGCATAGGGAGGGGAAGTGAAGATATAATCTTCGCATTTAGATAGAACCTGTCTTTCACAAACTGGAAACACATTGTTAGTGCAATACTTATCAACGATTTATTTATCTTTCATTTACTTCTATACTCAAATACAAAACATTGGGGGTCAAGCAAGCCAGAGAGTGTGACATTAGTTAGCCGAACTAAGCAGGAGTGTAACATTGCTTCTAGGATGACGATTTCAAATACGTTTAACAAGACTTTAGCAATCGAGTTATTATCATTAACGGTGAATAGAGATTGTCGTAGTTGATCATATTAGGATGTAATTTGTTATTGTGATTGTTCACAGCCTCAGTAGTACCGGTAAAAAAAGAAGAAGAGAGAAAATAAACTTTAGTTAAGTTTTATATCTTGAAAACTTTGAATGGTCATAACTTTTTGCTCGGGGGTCCGATTTAGGTGAATTTTATGTTGATTTCATGTATTTTTTTGAAATCTATGCAACCATGGCGGTTTGCAACGATCAAAATTGCAAAATGAGCTCATTTTCTTGACTTTTTTTAATTTTTTTCTCTCGAATGTACAAAATGTGACATTATTTGAATATAAATAAGTGTGTAAACAATGATAACTTCGCTCGAGAATACCTTTATCAAGTTGTAACCTTACTTAGAGATGTTTTTTCTCTTGCTCAGGATGCTTTTTCTCTTACTCGGGATGCCTTTATTTAAGAGTAGTCTTGCTCGATAGGGTACCATATGCTTACTCCGGCTATGTTCTACACTTGCTCAGGTGGGCTTTAAGCTTGCTCGAGAATGTGCTTTAGACTTGCTCGACATGGAATTTAAGTTTGCTCGAGAATGTGCTTTAGACTCGCTCGATGTGAGCTTTAACTCTGCTCGGGGATGTGCTTTAAACTTGCTTGGGAGAAAGCTTGGTCATGAATAATTTCTTTTGCTTGGAAATCTACTCATACTTTGCTCTGGCATAACTTTACTTTCCTAGATAACTTGCTCTGCTCGGGAAAAACTTGCTTTGCTTAAGAAGAGCTTGCTCTGCTTAAGAACTTGCTTTACTCGAGAATAACTTGCTTTGTTTAAGAAGAACTTGCTCTGTTCGAGAACAAAAGTGCTCTGCTTGGTCATAACTAGCTTTCCTTGAAATAACATGCTTCCTCTACCTTCAAAAATTACTTGCTCGGGATTATCATTTCTTGAAGGTAAACTTACTCGGGAATAGACTTGCTCTTACTAAGGGAATAAGCTTTTACACTTGCTCAACAATAAAAATTTACTTTTATTTGGGAATGGGCATTTGCATTTGCCCGAGCATAGGCTTTAGAAGTCGCTCGGGTATAGTCTTTAGAAGATGCTCGGGTATAGACTTTTGCACTTGCTCAGGAATAGGTTTTTAAAGTAAATGCTACTGGAATTTGCTCAGTAATAAATTTCTAAATTAAACTCTATCAGAATCTACTCGAGAATGAACTTTTGACATAAACTCTACCATAATATGCTCGGGAATGAACTTTCAAATTGAATTCTTTCCAAAATTTGCTCGGGATTGAACTTTTGACATAAACTCTACCATAATCTGCTTGGGAATGAACTTTTGAAATGAATTCTTTCCAAAATCTGCTCGGGATTGAACTTTTGACATAAACTGTATCATAATCTACTCGGGAATGAACTTTCGAATTGAATTCTTTTCCAAAATCTGCTCGAGATTGAGCTTTTGACATAAACTCTACCATAATCTGCTCAGGAATGAACTTTCGAATTGAATTCTTTCCAAAATCTGCTCGGGATTGATCTTTTGAAATGAACGGCATATTAAGAATATGCTTGAGATTAGTCAGAACATGCTTGGGAATAAGCTTCCGAAATAAATCCTTAACAGGATATGTTCGGGCATAAGCTTAAGCGTCTAACAATGCTCTTTCAAGTCAACACTAAAGAAACCCAATGAGATAATCCTTTTAGTGAGATAATCCTCTGTACTACTTACACTGGGAAGAAGACCTAGAGTAGTGTTTCTCTTTCAGATACCAATGCTGGGAGGATAACTTAGTTAGGCATTCCTTTCTTAGTTATCTATACTAGGAAAAGAACCCAGTAAGGCATTCCTTTTTTGATACCTATACTTGGGAGAGAACCCAGTAAAGCGTTTCTTTTCAGATACCTATACTGGGGAGATAACCAAGTAAGGCGTTCCTTTTCAGATACTTATATTGGAGAGATAACCCAGTAAGGCATTCCTTTTCAGATACCTATACTGGGGAGAGAACCCAGTAAGGCGTTCCTTTTCTGATAATCCTTTTTGCGAGTCAACACTAGGGGAAACCCAGTGAGATAATCTTTTTTGAACCAACACTGGTGATCTAGTGTGGTAATCTTTTTTGAACCAACACTGGGTGATTCAGTGAGGCAATCTTTTTCAAACCAACACTGGGTGATCTAGTGAGGCAATCTTTTTCAAACCAATACTGGGTGATCCAGTGAGGCAATCTCTTTATTCTGTGCATGTCTCTGAAATTGCTCCTCAGTAATGCTTATCTGTAAAGACTTTTAGTAATAACAAACTTTTATAAATAATATAAAATAACTTTATATCTTTAAATAAATTGTAGAAATTTAATAGAAACTGACGGAATTTAATAAAAACTTAATAGAAACTAACTAAATCGAGTGCTGAAATTAGCATGCTTTCGGAACAGAATAAACATATTTAGGGACACCCTAAGCATGCTCGGGGATACCATTAACACTAAAATCCTTCTCAAGTAGAAATATCACACTGAAACTCTGTTCGGGATTGAATATTTTAAGAAATATATACCAGTCGAGCTCTTTCTCGGGATGAAATATTCTGCTCAGGGGAACATAAACTTGCTACAGCTGGCTCATGACAAAGAATATAAACCTTCTAGGTGAAAAAGTACGAGCTTAATTAGATAGAATGACTTTGGTCGGGCAGTAAATACACTATCCATATGACTAACATCACCCTTTTAAGAGATGGTGCTTAACAATAATAAAGTACTACTCGGCAGCCCAATTATAACCACCTGATGTACATGTTTATACTTGAAAAATAATTATAGAAC
>JAVXUM010000012.1:0-11622 GCA_035590655.1 Pouteria glomerata | reverse complement strand
TTGATCTATGATTATAGTTTTTATAAAATATTAAATTAATTAAGATTAATAAATAAATGTTATAATAAAATTTATGACATCTAATTTAAATTATATAAAGTGATAAATAAAGTTATTTGAGTGAAATACAGAGAAAAAAATAATAATATTATCTCTCATTATTTTATTTTACTTATTTTAAGATATGATTTTTCTCTCATTTTTATCTCAATTTTTTTTAGAGATAGTTTTTATTGATCTTTTATCTCACTTTTTTTAATTACGGTTTTAACAAAAGTAAGATAGAATGTATTGCTGATTTTTTATCTCATTTTTTTCAATCACGGTTTTAACAGAACTGAGATAGAAAATATTACCGATCTTTTATCTCATTTTTTTTAATTACGGTTTTAACAAAACTAAGATAAAAAGTATTATTGATCTTTTATCTCACTTTTTTCAATCATAATTTTAACAAAACTGAGATAGAAAGCATTAGAAGTAACTTTTTATCTAAGTTTTTTCATTCGACTAAGATAAAAAATTTAATTTACAAATCTTTATCACGCTTTTTCTAAAATCGTGATCTTTATAAAATTTCTAATGTGATTTTTATCAATTATTATAATAGTGTTTACTCATGAAAATTAATTTAATAAAAAATTTTACTAAATAATTAAACATTGATTTAAATAATTAGTTATTAAAATTGAGTTTACATATTTTTTAATTATGAAATTAATTTAATAATAATTTTTACTAATTAACTTATGAAATATGAATAGTTTGAATAATTAATTTTAAAATCTAAATTTTATACATTTCTATTTTACTCAAGAAAATTGTTTTAATCAAAAAATTTCTCATTAACAGAAACATTAGTTTGAATAATTAATTTTAAAAATCAAACTTTATATATTTATTTGATTTAACAACAAATTTTATTAATTGATTAAGAGAAATATGAGTAGTTTCAATAATTAATTTTAAAATTTAAATATTTTGTAGTTTGAATAGTTAGTTCTAAAATTTAAATATTACTTATTTGTCTTTTAGTCACGAAAATAAATCTAGTAACAATTTTATTAATTCGTGGAAACATTAGTTTAGAAAATTAACTTTAAAACTTAAAATTTTTATATTTAGTTTTTAGTCATGAAAATTGATTTAATTCAATATTTATCAAACAAATTATCTAAATTAATATTTTTGTTACTCATAAATAAAACATAAATATATAAAATTCAATTTTAGAATTAAGTATCCAAACTACTCATTCTTTTGTTATTTAGTAAATCAATTCATAAAATTTGTTCTATCAAATTTTCAAGAGTAGAAGATAAATATCAAAAATTCAAATTTTAAAATGAATTGTTCAAACTCTATTAATTACTAAATCAATAAGTAAAATTTATTGTTAAAGTAAATTTTATGACTAAAAAATAAATTTATTCAAATTTTAGAATTAATTATTCAAATTATTCATGGTTTTACATTTTGATTACTATTATTATATTAATATTTTTTAGATGGTGATGATAATGCCAGACCAACCTTTGTTAATGCCAAGCACATTTACAACTCTTTTTACATATTGAAAATGTTACCCCTATTTAGTTATACGGAAAATTTGAAGTGATATTTATTACCTATTAAATGAATTAACTTCTAAATTACTAGTTATTTCTTTTTCTATTTTTTTTACAAGAATAGACTTTATTCTTTTTATTTTTTTAAAAAAATATTAATGTAATAATAGTAATCAAAATGCAAAGGTACGAGTAGTTTGAATAATTAATTCTAAAATTTAAATTATGTAGATTTATTTTTTAGTTATAAAATTTGATTTAATAATAAATTTTACCTATTGATTTATTAATTAACAGAATTTAGATAATTAATTTTAAAATTAAATCTTTATATTTACCTTTTAGTTTTGAAATTTTGATTTAATAAATTTCACTAATTGATTTACTAATTAATGGAGTAATTTGGACAATTAATTCTAAAATAAAATTTTATATATTTATCTTTTACTCATAAATTAATAAGAAATTTTACTAAATAATGGAAACATTAGTTTAGATAATTAGTTATTAAAATTTAAATTTTATATATTCATCTTTAAATCGTGAAAAGTAATTTTGTAAAAGTTTTACTAATTAGCAGTAGTTAGTCCGTTAACTCTTAGATTAAATTAATTTCATGATTAAAAGATAAATATAAAAATTTTAAATTTTAAAGTTAATTATCTAAAGTAATATTTTCTTTATTTAATTAGTTTTTTATTAAATTAAACTTCTTGACTAAAAGGTAAATATAAAAAATTTAATTTTAGAACTAATTATACAAACTATTCGTGTTTCCATTAATTAGTAAATCAATTAGTAAAATTTACTATATCAAGTTTTCAAGACTAACATATAAAAAATTTAAATTTTAAAATTAATAATTCAAACTCTGTTAATTACTAAATTAATAAGTAAAATTTATTATTATAATAATTTTTATGACTAAAAAAAAATTTATGAAATTTTAATTTTAGAATTAATTATTCAAATTACTCATGATTTTACATTTTGATTACTATTATTACATTAATATTTTTAAAAATCATAAATAAAAAAAGTAAAGTCTAATTTTGTGAAAAAATAGGGAAAGAAATAAAGAGTAATTTAAATGTTAATTCATTTAATAGATAATAAATATCACTTTAAATTTTTTGCATAACTAAATAAGGGTAAAATTGTCAAACTGTAGAAAGTAATAAATATACTCTTGGATTAATAAATGTTACTCTGTCATCATCGTCACTTTCTTTTTTTTTTTTTTAAAAATTAGTTTTGTGAGAAAGGAATAGACTAAAAATAAATGACAATTATAAGGTTGGTTCATTAAATAAATAATAAATATTACATTTAATTTCTCATGTAATTAAATAAGAATAAAATTGTCAACATATAAAAATTGCATAAATACGCTCTAACATTAGCTAATCTTACTCTTTCATTATCATCGCTCTATTTTTTTTCTTCATTTTTCTCTTAAATTCAAGCCTTCCCCAACACTTTCCATTTAATTTTTTTTGTTTACAAAATTTTAAATTAAATACCTCCTCTCTTCTTTTTTTTTCAACTCTTTTCTTATTTACAAAACTGTTACTTCATAATGTAAAAAAAATAAAAAATAAAAATTTTTTATTCACCAGTAAACTTTCATTAGATGTGAAGAAGCTTATTTGGAACAATAGTTCTCTCTCTCTCCACACACACATTGGGATTAAAGTTTCGATCCTTTCTGATTTTTTTTTTCTCTATGTAACACCCGGTATTTTATTTTGGTATATTCATGTATTATTTTGGAAAAAATGAAATAATTAAAATGAGTTTAAATGTATGATTATATTTTACACAGGCTGAGTTAGTTCGGATTGAGATTGGGCTGGACAAAGTGGGCCAGAGACTTGAGATTTATTTTCTTTCATTTTCTTCTTTCTTCCCCAGTCTTCTTTTCCCTTTTTCTTTTTCTTTTTTTTCGTTTCTGCAAACCAGAGAGAGAGAAAAGAGGAGAGAGAGTGGTATCAGAGCTGGTGCCGGATCGGTGTGCCAGCGGGGACGTTGGGCCTCTAAAGGGGTAGATTGTAACGATCCCACATCGGTTGAAGAGGAGAACGAAACCTGTCTAATAAGTAAGGGGTTGAAACCTTTTCCTTGAGGATGCGTTTTGGGGGGCACTGGGGTTACCCTCGCCAAGAACAAAACCTTGAGAGCTTGCCGGGGAGAGACCTAAGGGGCCAAAGTGGACAATATCTTCAAGCGGTGTTGGTCCCGGGCTGTTACAGTGGTATCAGAGCATTAGATTACGATTGTCTGGGTCTTGGGTAGTGTGGCTTAGATGTTTCTTTTGCGTTTAATTATTTATGTTGATGTCGGAGCTAATTGTGATGGTGTTTTTGTAGAATGTCTGGACGTGGGCGAGGAAGATGTGGTATGGAGAGGGGTCAGGCCAGTGGTCAAGATCCCTTGGGTGATGAAGGACAGAGTGGGTACCATGAGGTGCCATTAGCGGATGGTGGGGTTCCACAGCCAACATATGAGCAGATGATGCAGTTTATGGCGGCTCAATGGGCCTAGATGCAGGGATTAGGTGTACCGGCTGCAGCGCCTGCTCCTGCGCCGGGGGAGACACCTATAATGAGAATAATCAACCAATTTAAGAAACGTGATCCGCCGAAGTTCAATGGCGAGGGTGAACCTATGGAGGCCGAAAGATGGCTTGAGGAGATTATAGAGATGATTGAGACTTTGAGAGTAGAGGGTAATGAAGAAAGGATTAAGGTGGCAGCGCGCCAGTTCCAAGACAGTACTGTCCATTGGTGGAGATCTTATAGAGGGACGGTGAATGTTGCTACGTTGACTTGGGAGGAATTCAAGACAGCGTTCTTAGAGAGATTTTTCCCTCCTGTGATGAGGCAAATGAAGGTACAAGAGTTCCTGGCACTGGAGCAAGGGAGTTTGACTGTGCAGCAATATGAAAGGAAGTTTGCGGAGTTGTCACGTTTTGCCCAGCAGTACTTGCCAGATGATGGTGCAAAGGCAAGGAAGTTCGAATAGGGACTTAACATGAATATTAGGAGGCAGATCATTGGGTTGATGCTTTCTACTTATTCTGGGGTAGTATCGGCAGCTCTCGCAATAGAGAGAGATGTTGTGGATTTCTGATCCAGGGCAAGGATCGGTCAAGGTCAAAGTCAAAGTCAGGGACAAGGACAGGTCCAGGGTTATGGTTCTGGATCAGGTGTTAGACAGAGAAAGGGTAAAGAGCAAGGGTTTCAGAGACAACAAGATTTTCCGTATCAGAAGAGCAGTTCTGGGTCTGGTTCGGGTTCCGGTTCCGGTTCGGGTTCCGGTTCCGGTGGCCGGGGGCGGCATCAGCAGCAGCAGTTTCGGTCCCCGTTGAGAGGCGATTACCAGGATCAGTTTGGACAGAAGCTGTGTTTCAAATGTAATCAACCAGGGCATTTGCAGTTTAATTGTCCATTCGGGGAAATGTCACAAGGGAGTGCTGAGCCTGGCATTCAATAGATTGGACTTTATCTGACTCAGCAATTTCCCATGATTCCTGCACCACCGATGTAACAGCCCATTTAGTAGCAGATTCAGCAGTTTCAGCAGCCGCGTGGTGGTGGCAGTGGTTAGAGGGGTAGAGTAAGAGGTGAGGGCAGTTCCAGTGGTTAGAGGACACAGGGACGTGCCTATGCATTGGCATTGCGAGATGATACCCCAGATATCTCAGTGATACGCAGTACATTTCTTTTATTCAGCACTTGGGTGCATATTTTATTTGATACTGGCGCATCACATTCTTTTATCTCGCATGCATGTGTTAAGACGTTGGGATTGACTCCAGAGAGGCTGGAGGAGCCTATGTATGTTGAATCACCGGTGGGGGAGAGTTCGTCAGTGAAGTGGATATGTAAGGACTATGTTCTACAGCTGGGGGATGTTCAGTTGTGGATAGATCTGAGGGTTTTGAAGATGAAAGAGTTTGATGTCATTCTGGGGATGGATTGGTTGTCCACTTACCGGGTGACGATTGATTGTCATCGTAAGTTGGTGACGGCTATTCTTCCGGATGGCACGATTGTGAAAATACGGGAAGAGACAAGAGCCATGTTGCCTTCTCCATTGCTGGATTCTAGGTGTGTAGGGAAGTTTTCAGCACTGTTGGCAAGTTTGAGATTGAATGAAGAGGATTCCAGACACTTTCTCCCAAGAGTTGTCTGTGAGTATGAAGATGTGTTTCTAGATGAATTGGTGGGAAGAAGACGACGAAGATGGCACTACGTACTCCAGTGTTAATTATTTGCAAGTGGTGCCGATGCTAGTGACCAGAGTGATTGAAGCCCAACAAAGGGACTAGTATTGTCAGAACATAAAGTACTATCTGTCTTCAGGGTAGGAGGCAGAGGGTTGGAGTCTATCCACAGACGGACATTTGAAGTTGAGGGATAAGATCTTTGTGCCTGACGTGGATGGAATCTGAGAAGACGTACTCCGGGAGTTTCATCATTCTAGATTTGATATGCATCCCGGAGGGACTAAGATGTACAAGGACTTGGGACGACAATACTGGTGGAGTGGTATGAAGAAAGATGTGGCAGAATTTGTGTCTCGTTGCCTAACCTGTCAGCAGGTGAAGGCCGAGCACCAGAGGCCGGCTGGATTGCTACAGCCATTGCCCGTGGCACAGTGGAAGTGGGACCACGTGACCATAGATTTTGTGACGGGGTTGCCGAGGACCAGGGGATGGTATAATGCAATTTGGGTGATTGTGGACCGATTGACAAAGTCGGCTCGTTTTCCACCCATGAGGAATAAAAATTTAATGGAGGAGCAGTGTCAGCTCTATGTTCAAGAGATTATTCGGTTGCATGAGACGCCGCTATCAATTGTATCGGACCGTGATCTGGTGTTCACAGCTCAATTTTAGCAGAGTTTACAGGAGGCACTTGGGACTCAGTTATGTTTCAGACAGATGGACAGTTGGAGCGGACGATTCAGATTTTAGAGGACATGTTGAAATCCTGTGTGCTGACGTTATGAGGGAATTAGGAGAGTCATTTACCATTGGTAGAATTTGTGTACAACAATAGTTATCAAGCAAGCATTGGTATGGCTCCGTATGAAGTTTTGTATGGATGACCTTGCAGATCTCCTTTGTGTTGGGCAGAAGCTGGAGAACCTATAACGGTTGGTCCTGACTTGGTAAGATATGCATCTGAGAAGATTCAAGTCATCCGACAGAGGTTTTTGACGGCTCAGAGTAGACAGAAGAGTTATACAGATAAACGGAGGCGGCCGTTGGAGTTTCAGGTCGGTGATTTTGTATTTTTGCGGATTTCACCAAGGTAAGGTGTGGTACATTTCGGGAAATGTAAGAAGCTTTCTCCATGATATATTGGACCATTTGAGATTGTGGCGAGGATTGGTGTGGTAGCGTATCGGTTAACACTTCCTCCACAATTGGCTCGGGTTCATAATGTATTCCATGTTTCTATGCTCCGGAAGTATATACCGAACCCTTCTCATGTTGTCAGTTGGGACGAATTGGACATTGAAGAGGATATGACTATAGAGAATCTGCTAGTTCGGATTAAGGATAGGGGTGAACAGGTTTTGTGTGGCAAGATCATCCCGTTAGTTCGTGTGCTGTGGCGACACTGTGGAGTCGAGGAGTCCACATGGGAGCGTGAGTCAGTGATGAGAGTGAGACACCCTTCTTTGTTTGAGGATTGATTTTGTATTATGAATTTCGAGGATGAAATTCTTATAAGGGTGGGAGTATGTAACACCCAGTATTTTAATTTGGCATATTTTTATATTATTTTGAGTAAATAAAATATTTAAATTGAATTGATGTGGATTATTATATTTTACAGGGGTTGAGTTAGCTCGGAGTGAGATTGGATTGGACAAAGTGGGCCATGGGCCGAGTTCATTTTCTTTTTTTCTTCATTTTTTCTTTTTCTTTCCCCGTTTCTTTTCCTTTCTTTTGTTTTTCCTGCGGCTAGAACCAAAAGAGAAAGGGAGAAGAGGAAGAAGAGAGAGAGGAGAGAGAGTAGTTCAGAGCAAATAAATAGTCGATCCGGGGAGATCCCGACGCGGTGATCGTCGTGGTGCGATCGGTTTCTCGAGATTTGAAGCGAGGAGGAAGATATCGGAGTTTAAAGTTCGGAGTTCAAAATTTTTTTCTTCATTTTCTCTATTTTTCTTCAAATTCGAGGTAGGTTGGACTTAGATCTGTACTCTAGACGTCATAGGGATCATTTTGATATATATATTGCATGATTTGGTTGAAGTTTATACAAATTTGCATATATGTATATATATATGTACGGGTGTGTATATATGCATATATATATGAAATTAATGTTCGTTTTTGAGTTATTTTCCAAATTAAAATTGTAGAAACGAAAGATATAGACGTATGAACATTTCTATATGAAAAATTGTTGGAAATAAAGTTAGATTGGATGAATATGGGAAGAAATGGAGAGAAAAACAGAGGAATCTGGTTCAAGGGGCTGGCGTCCGGACGACCCGAGGGGGGTGTCCGGACGGCAGAAGGTTGAGCAGGGCTGGCGTCCGGACGGGCCAAGGGGGCGTCCGAACGGCAACAGGCCATTTTGGGCCGTTTTGCTTATTTTTGCTCCCTGATGTTTATTTTAAACCTCGAACTTATTTATATACATTTTACAATCATTTTATGGATTCCAAATCATGATTTCGATGATTATGAATGTGTTTTTATATTGAGATAAATGTTTAATTTCATGATTGAGCATATCATGAACATTGGGATATGGGGTGGTTTCATCCGGTGAAATTGATATTTGGATTGGACGAGAGAGCCATAGATTGTGATGTGCTCAGACACGATTGTTATATATTTATTTATTAAGGTTGAGATGATAGATTGTAATAACATTGGATGATCCCCAAAAGTTATAAACGTGACTAGAGTTTAGTCATGTGGAGTTGAGACGTTAATATAGGTTTATGGATATGATATTTTCCCGGACTGCAACCGGTTGCCTGCCTGAGATAGGTGGATGCCTCCCTGAGATAGGTGGATGCCTAACTAGAGGTGTAACACGGTTCTCTAGCAGAAGGGCCAGGGGGTGTAACACGGAGGCCCTGAGTCTTTACACCTATGGGGGTGTAACATGGTTCCCCACAGGACTATGAGATATATATATATATGTATGTGCGTTTGCCGTAAGCGCTAAAACGGTGTGTTTGGTGGCTGCGTGTGTCTTGGCTTTTCGGTCTTGCTAAGTGTCACCTGTCTCAGGATAAAGTTGGAGGAAGATAAAGAAGAAATAGGATGCATGGCCATGGCATATCATCCCATACATTGCATGAGAAATGCATATTTATATTGTTGTTGTGTATGTATATATATGATGTGTTATATATGTACACTGGTACACACTGGCACTGTCCTACCTACTGGGCTAGTTAGTTCACCACATCCATATTGCAGGTGAAACAGGGAGGCAGGCTAGTGACCATCCCAAGTTGAGTTGACTGCTGGAGGCCCTAGAGATTATTTTATGTTATTGAGACTGTTGTATTTTATTTGTGCGACCCGAAGTGTGGGTCCCATTGATGTTGATGACGTATGTTGTATAATTATTTATATGGGGATTTGGGACGATTGTAGTTGCTCTGATGAATGTTATTGTACATTATGACTTGACCTTGGCATAGGTTTTATATTTTGTTTTAATTGTTCCTATTTTCCCATACCGTCCGTCCCGGACAATTATGTTAGGGGCATGACAAATATGGTATCAGAGCATTAGATTGCGATTGTTTGGGTCTTTAGGTAGTATGGCCTAGACGTTTCCTTTGCGTTTAATTGTTTATGATGATATTGGAGCTAATGGTGATGATGTTTTTATAGAATGTCTGGACGTGGAAGAGGAAGATGTGGTATGCAGAGGGGTTAGACCAGTGGTCAGGATCCCATGGGTGATGAAGGACAGAGTGGGTACCATGAAGTACCATTAGCTGATGGTGGGGTTCCACAGCTGACGTATGAACAGATGATGCAATTTATGGCGGCTCAGTGGGCCCAGTTGCAAGGATTGGGTGTGCCGGCTGCAGCACCTGCTCCCGTTCAAGCAGCTGCTCCTGCGCCAGAGGAGACACCTATAATGAGAATAATTAATCAATTCAAGAAGCATGACCCGCCAAAGTTCAATAGCGAGGGTGAACCTATGGAGGTCGAAAGATGGCTTGAGGAGATTACAGAAATGATGGAGACTTTGGGAGTTGAAGGCAATGAAGTGAGGATTAAGGTGGCAGCGCGCCAGTTTCAAGGCAGTGCTGTCTACTGGTGGAGATCTTATAGAGGAACTGTGGATATTTCTACGTTGACTTGGGAGGATTTCAAGGCAGCGTTCTTGGAGAGGTTTTTCCCTTCCGTGATGAGGCAAATGAAAGTGCAAGAATTCTTGGCGTTGGAACAAGGTAATATGACAGTGCAGCAATATGAGAGGAAGTTTGCGGAGTTGTCACGTTTTGCCCCGCAGTACTTGCCAGATGATAGTACAAAGACAAGGAAATTTGAATGGGGGCTTAACATGAATTTTAGGAGGGAGATCATTGGGATGATGCTTCTTACTTATTCTGGGGTGGTATCGGCAGCTCTCGCAGTAGAGAGAGATATGGTGGATTTCTGATCCAGGGCGAGGACCAGTCAAGGTCAAGGACAGGGACAGGTCCAGGGTTATGGTTCTGGGTCAAGTTCTAGACAAAGAAAAGGGAAAGAGCAAGCTGGGATTTCCAGGAGGAGGTTTCAGAGGCAACAGGATTTCTCATATCAGAAGAGCAATTTTGGGTCTGGTTCGGATTCAGGTTCGGGTTCTGGTGGCCGGGGGCGGCAGCAGCAGTTTCGGTCCCCATTGAGAGGAGGCTATCAGGATCAGTTTAGACAGAGGTTGTGTTTTAAGTGTAATCAACCAGGGCACTTGCAATTTAACTGTCCATTTAGGGAGATGTCTTAGGGGAGTGTTGAGTCAGGTGCTCAGCAGATTGGATCATATCAGACTCAGCAATTTCCTATGATTCCTGCACCACCGATGCAGCAGCCCATTCAGCAGCAGATTCAGCAATTTCAGCAGCCGTGTGGTGGTGGCAGTAGTCAGAGGGGTAGAGCAAGAGGAGATGGCAGTTCCAGTGGTCAGAGGACACAGGGACGTGCCTATGCGTTGGCATTGCAGGATGATACTCCAGATGTCTCAGTGATACGCGGTACATTTCTTTTGTTTAGCACTTGGGTGCATGTTCTGTTTGATACTGGCGCATCACATTTCTTTATCTCGCATGCGTGTGTTAAGACGTTGGGATTGGTTCCAGAGAGGTTAGAGGAGCCTATGCGTGTGGAATCGCCGGTGGGTGAGAGTTCATCGGTGAAGTGGATTTGTAAGGGTTGTGTTCTACAGGTGGGGGATGTTCAGTTGTGGATTAATCTGAGGGTTTTAAAGATGAAAGAATTTGATGTCATTCTGGGGATGGATTGGCTGTCCACTTACCGGGTGACGATAGATTGTTATCGTAAGTTGGTGACGGCTATTCTTCCGGATGGTACGATAGTTAAGATAAGGGGAGAGGCAAGGGCTGTGTTGCCTTCTCCATTATTGGATTCTCGATGTGTGGGGAAGTTTTCAGCACTGTTGGCCAATTTGAGATTGAATAAGGATGACTCCAGACACTTTCTTCCGAGAGTTGTCTGTGAGTATGCAGATGTATTCCCTGATGAGTTGTTGGAGCTATCTCCGCAGAGAGAGGTAGAATTTTGTGTAGAGCTGGTACCAGGTGTGGCGCTTATTTCTGTGACGCCATATCATATGGCACCAGCAGAGTTGAAAGAATTGAAGGTACAGCTGAATGATTTGTATTTTCGGGGTTTTATTCGACCTAGTACATCGCCGTGGGGAGCATCGGCAGTTTTCACAATTAAAAAGGATAAGACTTTAAGATTATGTGTGGATTATCGATTGCTGAATTCGGTAACAATCAAGAATAAGTATCCGTTGCCCAGGATAGATGATTTGTTTGATCAGTTGCGGGG
>JAVXUM010000011.1:22519127-22538025 GCA_035590655.1 Pouteria glomerata | reverse complement strand
TTATTGGGAGATTATGTGATTGAATATGGGGATAATGATACTGGAGATGAGTCTGAGGACGTCCCTGGTGATGAAGGCAACTGGTGGACATCATGTATCTTGTATCAGGTATTTGATAACTTTAGGACTTCTAGAAATAGAAGAAGGTCGAGAGCCACTGCTTCGAGAAGAGGAAGTCGCAATTTGAGTAACTTCTGTTTCTGATGAGGGATCCGTCACACCTGTAGAGTTTGCAAATTATAGAGTTGATGAGTATTAAGAGTGTATTTGGAGTGATAAAAAATGAGATAAAATAAGATAAAGTGAGATAAAATTGTGAGCTCGTAATTCGTGCAATAAAATAAATTTTAAAGATTTGTAGAATTTTTTTTTTTTTGTCTTTTGGTAAACCAAACAATGCTAAATAAGCTTGTTTGTTAATTTATGTCAACTTATTTATTTATTTATCAAGTGATTTTAAACCAATCATTGTCAACATAGTACTATTTTTAATGGGTTTAAAAACCATTTGTTCTGAGTAAGTTTGGGCAGTTCCAAGGGTTCAGATTATCATTGTCACTTCCATGGTAACAAACTTGGAATTCAGAAATTTTTCGATCAGGTTAAAATTTCGTAATTCGATAATTATTTGATACAATTTGGAAAACAAATCGGAACAATTACTCTCTATTACCCAAATTTGTTAAAAAAATTCAAGAATAATTCGCTAATTGATCAGTAAATAATAACTTACAAAAAAAATATTAGATAATACTTCAAAATCATAAAATAGTTAAATTGAAACCAGTTAAACTACTAAAATTAAAAAACTTGAAAATTTTCACTCTCTTAATTATTTACTTTTTGAAGTTTGATACCAAGATACCTAATTCGATTTTAAGATTCATATAAAATTCATCATCAAAATATGTAAATGAAAGACAATATTTAAAAGAATTTGGTGTGCCATTATTTTCTTTGTATTTCAATTTTTTCTTGATATGTAAGGCTATTCACACATATATAAAATATGATAAGCCTAAAATACATTCTAAGCTATCTCACAATTTTTGAAAGAAATTTTCTTAATTTTGAAAAGAGAGAATCAAATACATTGCATCTATTTCAAGATTCAAAATCTTTATAATTTAAAAAAGAACATTTCAAAACAACCTAAATTAGGAAATTATTCGTAAAATCCAAAAATAATCCATCTTGTTTTTAAATATGCACAATAATTTTTATTTGTTCATTTAAGAAAAATATTAGAATAAATTTGAGATTTTAAAAAATTCAGAGAATTTTGTTACCATGTTCACTTCTAGGGATACCATTTGAAAATAAGAAAATTTTAATGTAAAGAAGCGAAGATTTTAAACATATTTTAGAAAAACTGTATAGATAAGTCATAATGTATGCTCTAAAAGCATCTAAGAAAACTCTAAATTTTGCCCAAAAAAATCACCAAAAATTTAAAAAAAAAAAAAAAAAAACTCTAATCTTTTAATCACTGTACAATTTATAAAATAACAGCTTTTACTAATTTTTATTAATTTTTTTTTATCACTTCAAATACGCTATGTCTTATTTACTTCAAACTAAGTGATTTGGTACTCTATTTTGAGGTTTTTTTTTTTTTTTGTTTTACAATGCATCTAAACACTATTTGTGCAAATACTGTCATGTAAAAATTATTTACAGATATACTGTTAATAGAATTGCGATTTGAGACCATGGTTTTTGGCACAAGCTAATGACCAAAAACCGCTCTTTCAGAGCATGGTTCTTCTGCAACTCCCCCAAATATTTCAGCCCCATGTCACTGTCTCCAGCAAAAGTAACAGATAAAGTCTAACCAGTTCCCCATATTGTCCAATGTATCCAAAAGCCTCATCAGTCAGTAAATAGCAAGTTGAGTAATCTTCTTACAGTTCTTGACAATGGCTTCAACACCCTTGTCTATTGGTTCACCAGTAACGCGGTCGGGCCGATATCACCCCATTATACAAAGACGGAACACCACAAGATTCGAAATGTTCTTCAACATGGCTATCACTGCTGCGTTAGTCATTTGCTGGCATCGGCATAAAATTGATTCTAACTTTCTACACCCCTCAAAAATTGCAAGGAGGCCCACTTCAGAAACAAGGCCGTCAGCCATCCTCCCGAGCATCCATAGGGAAAACCCGAAGCTCGTGAAGATCCATGTTTCAGCCACTGCCTTAAGTCCTTCATCACATACTGAATCAAGCAACTGAGAGGGAGACGGGTGAGAGGGACGGTGACTAAGTACTGGTCTGGGCAGGCAAACATGGGCAGATGGAGAAGATCGTCGGTGATCGCGACAGGTAGAGAGACGGAAAGCGACTGACTGAGAGAGTGAGAAAGATCGAGTGGCCCAACATAGCTCAACGGTTGAAAGGTGGAGAGAGTTATTGTGACACGTTAGTCGACGCGAATTCGAGTCCAACACGATATTTATCTTCACATTGTACGATTAGTAAAGACAATTTCTTCAATTATGTGTCGTTAAAGCACATCTTATAATTTACATCTTTCACTAAAATTCAGGGGACAGGACGGCGTGAGATCTTAGAGGTTTCACCGTTTTTTAGAAAGATCGAGTGACTAAGTGGTCAGGAGAGAAAGATTATTACGATAGAGAAAAGTCAAATCCTTCTCAAATAAGAATTGTTGGTTTTGGTAAAGTAGAAGAACTGTGCTATGAAAGAGCGATTTTTCACTTTACCCTAAAATTGCGGTCTCAAATCGTAATTTCATTATTAGTATATTTGTAAATAATTTTTGTTCGACAATATTTGCTAAAATTGTGCTTAGATGCACTGTAAAACAAAAAAGAAACTCTACTTTAGAGGGTATCGGTGGAGAAAATATCCAAAAAGCTATACTCTATTTTAGATTATCTAACCTCTTTGCTCCTCCTCTATTTACCTTTTAATATTTAAACTATTTCTTTTGTACTTTTCTTGCCATCACTTTTTCTTTTTCTTTTTCCTTTGTTCTTTCCTAGTCTCTTCCTCTCCTCTTATTAATCACAAATTTTATATCAAAAATATTAATTATAGAACATAGTTGACATGAAATACAGTTAAATAAAGGATTACTGTGGACATCACTAAAAAGTACAATTTCATACCAGAATGCAACATATGTCATGTTAGTTTTTAGTTGAATGTGTTGTAAAAATTTGTACAAATTAAAAAATTTTATTAAAATTTGAAGAGATTTGATAAAAATTAAAAATGTGTTCCACAGAGAACTTGGGAAAAAACTAATAAAATTTTATTATTATTTTTTTTTTTAGATAAAATTGATAAGCTAAACACCCTCATAAAATAGAAAATAGTAGATTTTATAATATTTTTAGAGCCTAATAAACAAGAACGCGACTGACAGCATGCCAACCTGCGCTGTTCTAATTCTATAGTGAAGTGCATTGGTCGGCTGAATCTGTGAATATCAACCAACAGCCATAATACCAACTTATATCCAACAAAGGCAGCAAAAACAGACCAAACAGGTCAGATCACAAGAAGACTTGACTTTCACACACAAATTTATCCCAACATTATGAACTTCTTCTACAATGAGAAACTAAAGCAGCCAACTTGTTGCAACAAATCCAAAAATAACATATATGTATAGTTAGTGACATAACATCGTCAAAAGATCCTTCTGGAAAATATCCATGTCTAACCAACCAGCTTATGTGATCACATGATAAAGTTGATACAAGCATAAGCTCTACTGCAGGCAAAACATCCCAAATGCTTCCTCAACTTTGAAATGGTTTAATATGTCCAAGCCATGCTTACCTAATTGTCATAGAAGAGGGAACGCCGTCTTCGAGAACTGTGAAATAAAATAAAATAAGAGAGAGAAGGAAAAATTAATAGGTTTGAGTGATGGAACTAATGAATGTAACATAGATTGACAAACTACATAAGTAAACTAGAAGAATCCAGTTTTAAATGCACGCCAGCATGCCTATAGATTCATATCTGGCCCTTATTTATGTTTGTAGTTGTTCTAGGATAGTCTCTTGGTTTATTCAAGATGACTTCTAAAAAACCTAGCTTTGCCTATATAAAGGCTTGGGTGTTGCTTTGCAATTCATGGTTGAATATTATGAATTGAAAGCTTCAGAACTGATTTTCTCCTCTTGGTGTTATTCTTATTCTCTCTCCCGATATTTCTTCTCTCCCTTGGTTATTTTATTCTCTCCTTAATTCTCTTTTTTTGTTTCACATCATCCCCTCTCTGCAATTTTTATAAACAACAAATCAATCTCATCTTTCATACCATCACATGAAACTCCCAGAGTATCCTTTAACTCTTTCATGCTTTTTAGTACCCATCTGGACACCCTTTGATCAACCATGGTTCACGCTTTTTAGAATGATTGATTCATCAATGCTCCGTAGATTTGGAAGAAATTAAAGGGACAAAATGGAAATTGAACCTACAAATTGGAAGGGGGATCCCCTCATGCACATTAAATCCTTCTATACCCAGCTGCGTTATGTGCTCTAAAGCGATGCATCGGGATAATGGAGTTCATTATTTATTAACAAATTTTTTGTAACACATTTATATTTATTGGAAGATAAAAAAAATCAAAATGGCTGTTCCAAATTTTACTCATACTATTGAGATTTAAAACAAAAAGATCGGATTTTCTAATGAAATGTTTGTAATTTTTGGTAATCAATAAAAATTGTAAGAAATATAGACTAAACAACCTGAAACTTTCAAATGCAATAATGCAGCTCCTCTGAACTAGTATACAGTGGCATGCAAAGCTAACAGTTTTGACTGTTTGAAGAAGTTAGAAAGGGCTAAACATTTTTCTATCCCAAATGGTAATTATCTCTATCACAAAAGCATATAATTATTCTAAAACATAATAATGAGAATAAATTGTAAACGTTAACCTTATCCATTTTTCTAACCTTGTTACTAAAAAAAAATTAAGAAATTAAATAAAACAAATTCAACAAAATCAGAAACTATACATGAAAAGTCCAAATAAGAACAAAGCATTAGCCTATTACTGACCTGTGATGACCAGCTCTGCGCCTTGTCTGGTGACTTGTACCAGCAAACTCACCATCAGTCTCATCAACTCTATAATCAGCAAACTCTACAGATGTGACGGATCCCTCATCAGAAACAGAAGTTTCATAACTCAAATTGCGATTTCCTCTTCTCGAAGCATTGGCTCTTGACCTTCTTCTATTTCTAGAAGCCCTAAAGTTATCAAATACCTGATACAAGATACATGATGTCCACCAGTTGCCTTCATCACCAGGGAAGTCCTCAAACTCATCTCCAGTATCATTATCCCCATAGTCAATCACATAATCTCCCAATACCACACCACGTGGGACTTCCGCATGGATGGTGCTTAAAACGTCTATTATCTCAGAGGATTGTTGTAAGTTCTCCCAATCAAGCTGCTGCGCAGGATCAATTTTTGAAGGGCACCCATGAGGGTGCTCTAGTTGACCATGTTCCCGAAGTTCCAAATAGGTGCCTGTAAATGCACATTGATCCTCCTCGCAACAACATTTCTTCTCATTAAAATGTTCGCGGACCATATCCACAATAACCCACCCTGTAACTTCACCTCTACACAAAGGACAAGATGGCTTGCCACTGGATTCTGACATTATTGGGAGCACACTTTCTTGGGAGCTAGCATCAGACATTGAAGGTGACTGTGAACCTGATGACATGCCGTATGCAGTTTTGAATCGGTCTAGACAATTTGAATGCAAATGATCAGTATCACAAACAAATGGACAACATCCTTTCTCATAAGATGAGCACTGAAGGAGAACACCATTGTGAGGGAAATCCAAGCATATGGGACAAATTACATCTTCCCAGTTGGTATTAAGCTCAAAATCCTGCATTTGGAAATGATAACCAACCCGCCCCCCTTTTTTTTCTTTTTATGATAGGTAGGTTCCCCTTCTAGAAAGTCTCAGTGGTCAACAAAATATTTTACACGCTTCGTCAATAAGCATGCAGCACAAACGTTCCTATTATTGGATCACAACTAATATTAAACTGGCTACAACTTGTTGAATGATGAATGAAAACCAAGTTCACCATGCAGGTCAGTCATAACTAGATAGAAGGAACTGCTCAAATCAGTATGCCATACAGTCATTTACAGCTGCGCATGGTAAAGAAGAACCATCAGTATGAATCAAGTGAACCATAAAGAAAGGAAGCATGTTTAAAGAATCAAATACACTTTAGACTGTCGAGTTTCAATTGCAGATCTTAAAGAAAAAGGAAAAACAAGAGGAGAAGGAGCATATTTCCAATCATTCAAGCAGTCATTTCGGCCTGGTACATCATCAAAACAGCAATGTAAGTATAAACTTCACTCAAAACTCCTCCAAAGGCTTCCAATCTCCGAACAAAAATACCAGAGATGCTACAGGTTAAAAATGACGAAGCCACAAATCCCTAACCATGGAATTGTTAAATGTAAGTGCCAACTGCCTAAATTTGCTGAAAACTGTGTCCCCAAACATAAAGCAATGAACAACCAGTTATTGTTCTTATGAAAGGCTTTTCTTTTTTTTTATTTTTTTTCCCTTCTAAAACAACATAATGCCTGGTAACACCTAAAACAGCCCGTGATCATCAATCTAATGTTATACGATTGCACCCCTGCATGTCAAGCTTGGACTTTGGATTCGAGGAAGGAAAGGAAAAGCAAAAGGGAAGGATAGAAGAGAAAAGTGAAGTAAAAGAAATTAAATTTCTTTATTTTTCAGTCGAATTAGAATAATTAGAAAATGAATATGTACTTTCCAAAAACAATTATTTTTTATTTGGCTAACCCCCCCCCCCAAAAAAAAAAAAGGAACATTCTATTTATTTCCATTCCAATTTTATTTTTCTATAATGACAAATCGATGATCCAACCAAGCATCAGTTTCTTTCTGGATTAAAACTGTCTACATCAATGACCTTTCATGCTATGTTTATTTCTCAGAAAACTCAAAATAATAATAATAACAATAACAATAATAACTGAAATCAACCTCAAACCTCAGAAGTTCAAACAATTACAGCATAACACGTGGCCTTTAAACATGAGAGAGAATTCTATTCTGTTTCCTTTACTGTTTCTTTCAGCCACAAGAAATCAACAGTACATTAGGTTCATCTGTGAGTCTTATATCCAATACCACCAATTTTGTGTGTGTGTGTGTGTGGTATGTGAGTCTTATATCCAATACCATCATGTTTTTTTGTGCGTGTGTTGTGGTGGGGGGGGGGGGGTTCTTTCTTTGACCCATATTAGATGTACAAACGATGGATATTCACTTATTTCATTAATCTTAATGGGTTCAGGGCAGTTTATTACAGCATTGTTCACTGTTTAAAATTGTAGCGAGGGATGTTTTATAGCACAAATGATGTAAAAGGTGATGGAAAGGTGGATGCTGAAGGGATAATCAAGTTCAGATATTTAAGGGTTGCTTATTGGTTGGTAAGCCATGATAAATACTTGTGTTGGTGAATACTGTCTGTGGTAAAGAAAGGGATACGTGGAAGGGGACAGAATCCTAGTTTGAAATATAAAGGTGGTCTGACTAACAAATATGAAAAGGGAGGAAGGAGAAGACTCGAACTCGAGTAGTTCACGTGTAGGGTCAGAGTTTTCAGAGGAGCATAGAAGTGTTCCGTATCCAAACGAGCCACCTCCATTCAGACAAGGACATCACGGAAGGGGTCTAGGTCTTCCACTTTCAATGGATTTGTGTGATAGAGATCCAGTTTACTTTCAACATTTTTTGGTGGGTTTTCTTTTAGATTTTAGAAGATGTTCAACAAGACTGATGCAGAACCTGGTAAATGGAGCTTGGAACATGAGAGGAAGGCTGCATGTGGAAGGCAGAACTGGAAACAAGTATGTTTTCTGGTTTCCGATCTTGGAGGATAGACAAATCATCTTGGTTAACAGTCCTTGGGCATTAGAAGGAGCTTTGCTTATTATGGAGACATGGATACCGTCTACAACTATTGGAGAAATGCAGACGAATAGATTTATGATATGGGTTCAGTTATGGGGACTGCAATTGGAATGTCATACCAATGCAGTAGCACAAGTCATGGGGGGAGTTTTTGATGAAGTGGTGATATTGATATTGGAAGATATACTCCGAGGAACATTAATTTTATACGCTTAAGAGCTTGGCTGAGAACAGAAGATCCACTGTTGGATGGTTTTTATTTAGACATTCCACCTGGTAGAACTATCTGAGTAGAGTGTACGTTTGAAAGAATTTTTAAAGTTTGTAAAAATTGTGGAAGGGTGGGCCATACTTATCCTTACTGTAATCTTAGTTTTGGTGAAGCTGAGGAAAGAATTGTTGAGTTTTTCAGAAGAATAGGTGACAAACTTGGGGTGGACATAAGGATGTTCCAGCAGCGAGAATTGTTTCATGGAAATATTAGGGCTTTGGCTCATCGACAGGAGTTGAGATCGACGAGAATTGTGGTAGAATAGGAGAACTTGGAAGCAAAAGGGAGAGAAGCAGAAAATACAGATCAGATGATTCCAGAGAATAATTTGGTGGATATAAATAATTTTGCAGGGAATTTTATGGAGTCGGAGGATTTTTTGCAGTTCAATATTGTACCAGAGATTTTTGCAGAACAATGGGAGATGAGTTGGGATATTGGTTTAATTCAGGCAGAGTTACAAGAAGAAGATGATCGGAAGTTGGCCAGAGAAGAAACTCAAGCCGAGCAGATGGTGGCACCAGCACGTAACGAGAATGACGCAATTCAATTAGAATCTAGCAGGGGGAACCAGCATGGTGATGAGGAAAGAATAGCGGAGACCGAGCCAAATTGGTTATTAACCATCCCATTTATGACTCTGGCAGAAATGGATTTCAAATGGGAAAGCTGGGCAAGTTTTGTTCAAATCTTGGGGGGGAAGCCACCACGATGGGAGGTTGAAAATGAGACACGTATGCATGCATTTAATATGGAAAGGATGGGAACATCAGCTAATGTGGGTGAGCTGGGTGAATTTAGGGGTGATATATAAATGTTGGAGGTGGGTTTAGTTGATGAGGGCAGGTTGGATCAAGGGGGACAGCTGGATAAAAGAAGGGATAGCCAAACTGAGTTGGACAGTCTGCAGGAGGATGAGGGGATGTTTGTAAGGAATATTAATGGGGCATTTAATAGGGTGCAAGAGATGGGAAGTCAGGGTAGTACAGGATACGAGCATGGAGGGCATGCAAGTGCAGGGTGGGTTCCTAAAGTTGGTTCAGACGCTAGTGGGTTGGGTGGTTTATTTGGGAGTTCAGCCAGAGAAAATACAGGGAATGTGGGTCAGGTCATTTGTTTTGAACCGATTAATCAAATTCCGGATGTCTTTTTACAGCTGGATTACAGTGATTCGGATGAAGACAAAGTGAATGCTCAGAGTATGGAGCCGGGTCAAGTATCACATGTGGCTGATGAAATCAAAATAAAAAAGCTGATATTAAGGGGTTTAAATGCAAGAAATCAAGTGATGAAGAAAAGTGGGAATTTTCAAGGGAGGTGCAGATGGACAAACAAACTCGATTTGGGGCTCTTGTTGTTAGAGAACCAACTGAGATGGAATGGAATAGAAATAATAGAAGGGAGAGATGGAGAAAAAGGATAAGGAGGCGTGAGGGAGAGTAGGGTTTTTTTATACCAGACGAAGACAATTTATCAAGCAAGGGGAAAGAGAAGGCTCTTGCTTCTTACAGCTTAGATTCTGATAGCTCATCTTCATGAGGTTCTAAAAGAAGCAAAAATATTTATGGTGGTGAAGATGGTTCGGCAGAAACATCAAAGAGAAGAAATCTGGGACTGTTCGTGGAGCAAAGAATGAACAAAGTTGATTTGGCAAAGGATGATCAAGACAGAGCGATGGTAGGGTTTGAACAGGAACCGTCCTATGAGGCAGATAAAGAGAGTTACTGCATCAGAAATGAAAATAAAAAATGGGCGGCTAGTAGTGATGGAGATTCGTGTATAGGAAAATTGTGAAGGCTGGTGTTATCTTCTGATTCAAGTCAAGAGTCAGATGGAACTATAGGTCACATGAGATTTGGCAAAACAACATTTTTTGTTAGTAGAATGGAGATAGAGAGTGATGATCAGCAAAGCAAGGATGAAGATGAAGACAATGGTCTGCAGAAGGTTGTACTTGAACAACCTTCTTAAGGGCCATAAAGCAGTTATGTTGGAACCATAGAGCGTTAGGCCAGACTTCTAGAGTTCAGCATCTCAGAAATCTGGTCGGTAGTATTAAACCTAATCTAGTTTTTTTGATGGAGACAAAATCGAGAGTTGATGTTTTGTACGGGTGAAGGGTCTCCTTGGGTTTTAAATTTTGCTGTGGTGTAGATGCGGATGGTAGAAAAGGAGGGTTATGGGTTATGGGTTATGGGTTATTTGGGATGATTTATGTAAATATCAAACTTGTGAAAAGAAACGAAAGGGTTTATTTTGATGTATGTCATGGATGAATATAATAATGGGTGGCATTTAGGTCTCATATATGGAAAGCCCTTATTTAAGTAAAAGAAACAATCAGTGGGAGGATTTATCGAAAGAATTAAAAGGAATTCAGGGGCCAAAGGTGATTTTGGGAGATTTTAATCAAGTGTTATCATCAAATCTAATGTCATAGGAGTGCACCCCACATGTCATCCTTGGACTTTGGATTTGAGGAAGGAAAGGAAAAGCAAAAGGCAAAGATAGAAGAGAAGATTGAAGTAAAAGAAATTAAATTTCTTTATTTTTCAGTCGAATTAGAATAATTAGAAAATGAAGATGTATTTTGCAAAACAATTATCTTTTATTTGGTTAAGCCAGGAAAAAAAGGGGGGAACATTCCATTTATTTCCCTTCCGATTTGATTTTTCTTTAATAACAAATTGATGACCCAACCAAACATTAGTTTCATTATGGATTAAACTGTCTACATCAATGACCGTTTATGCTATGTTTATTTCTCAGAAAACTCAAAATAATAATAATAATAACGACGACAACTTTTAAATGGTTTGAGCACAAGAAAGCCATGAAATCAACCACAAAAGTTCAAACAACTACAGCATAACACGTTGCCTCTAAACATGAGAGATAATTCTATTCTGTCTTCTTTACTGTTTCTTTCAGCCAAAAGAAATCACCATTCATAAGTGAGTTTTATATCCAATATTACCAATTTATTTTTATTTTATTTATTTATTATTTTTTTTTTTTATCTTTTTGCATGTGGGTTCTTTCTTTGACCATATTAGATGTACAAACGATGGATATTCGCTAATTTCACTAATATTAATTCCAAAGAATTGGAGCAATTGGCAATAAGAACACCTTTTACGCTTACAAGATTTGATAAAGAAACAAGAACACAGAAGAAATCAGATGGGTAAACGTTGGAGTTCCAATTTTGTCCATTACCCATCGTCGCAATCAGATCAATCTATTCAAAGTTCAACAAACTGTTATGAACAGAGTAGACAAGGGTATGAATTTGGGAATTTTAAAGAAATGGGAAAAGCAAAACACAGTTAATATGCAACGATTCAAAATTGATCAATCCACCATACAAGAAAAGTAAAAGTCAACCAAGAATTTGAGACTCGCCTATGAAAACCTACATGATCCCACTGCCGGTCCCGTTAACTGAGAGAGAGAGAGAGAGAGATGAACCTGGTTAGGGAAAATTGAAGAAGAGAATGGCGGTGGAGGTGGGAATTTGAAGCGGCGGAGACTTCCCCGCAGGGAAACGTGGGCTTGAAGAACTCTGCCTCTTGGCGATTTAGGGAGGTCAGAACGAGAAGGCGAGAGGAGATGGTAACTGGGAAAGTCGTTTTATTTTATACTGGTAATCAGGGGCCCACGGGCCGAAGTTGGTTGGGGCCCACCTAAAGCTGAATTTTGCTGAGAGATACATACAGGTCAAATTAATTACTTGATTTATTATATAAATATTTATTCATTGTTATTTTGAAGCATATAAAAAGGACTTTCTTGTTTTTTTTTTTTTTTTTTTTTTTCATCTACTGCTGTTGTAGGACAAATTCAATAACGGGCCCGTTTGGAGCCCTCGCATTTTCCAAAAAAATTTAAAAATTTTTAAATTTTTTCAATCACATTTTGTCACATATCACTTTTATATTAAATTAATGTTAATTTTTAATATTTTTTAAACTTTTTCGACACTCTAAACTGGCCTATAATACTTTAAACTAATAATTGTTAAGGAAATGCATTTTATAAATTTAAGATTATTGTAAAAGAAAAAATTACAAAATGTAAGTTTGCAAAAGGTGCAATATGAAAATGGGCCTTTATCATAAAAAATTCCGATGACATGGTAACACTTCTAATAATTTAACATTTACATATCAACAATTAATCTAATCTAAAAAAACCATCGACAATGGAACAAAAAAATGTTTCCACACGAGATAATAAAATGAGACATCCAACGACAACGAAAAATAATAATTTCTTTCTATATGTTAAAGAGAAAAAAAAATGAATGAAAAAGTTAAGAAAATTTGATGTGTAATTATGAAATAATTAGTCTTATAAATAGGGTTAATTAGTCTTGTAAATAGGGTTACAAAAAAAATAAATAAAATAAAACACAAACTCTACACTTGCAAGTGTATTCAAATTCTATTATTAGTTATCTGATATGCATCATAATTATAGATACATATTAATATCTAACGAAAAAGTTAAGAAATTTAGAGTGTAATTATGAAATAATTAGTCATATAAATAGGGTTACAAAGAAGGAATAAAATAAAACACGAACTCTATACTTGCAAGTGTATTCAAACTCTACTATTAGTTATATAATATGCACCAAAATTATAGATACACATTAACACCCCTTCAAACTCAAGATGATATAATAGAAACCACTTTAATTTAAAGAGTAATAACTATATTTAATATTGAAGGCAAAGCTAAATAAAAAAGCAATGGCATGAAAGTTAGGAGCTGGAATAAGGCACAAGAGAAAGCTTGTTGAATGGCTAAAGGCACCGAAGGTTGAAGGCGAAGTTAGATGAAAGTCAGAAAGCTGAGAGTAGGAGGAAGGCACAAAATGAAGAGCGTTAAATGACTAAAGGCGTGAGGGCAACACGTTAAAAGGCCAAAGGTACAAGAGTAAGTGTTTTAAAAGGCCACAGTTGGAACTATAGATAAAACTAATAAGAATAATAAAACTTCTTAATGCGAGCAATGTAGGACAATATGAAATCTAACATTATATTTATCAATTAAAAATATACATTTAACACTAATATTAGGCGAAGTTGGGGTTTTCGCCAAGGAGACACAAAACACCTAAAAATAAGATGGCAAGTTGATTTAAGTTAGGAATGGAAAGAAGTGATATATTCACAAAGTGAGAAAATTATCATTAATCCAATTAAACGTTAAATAGGTAAATACACTTTTTACTAATTTATAGGGCCTTTTTATAATACTTGAAGATTTTCTAAAGCTATTTTCGATCACAAAAAATATGTATATTTGTTATATTTTATTATTAGTATAATTTATTATGTTATGTATTATATTTACCAATGTTATTTACAAAAACGTTCAATGGTGCAATATAAGAGCGCACCTTATTTTACAAAAAAATGTCTAGTTTCAATTGTTGTACATTTTTTTTTTTTATGTTTAAAATTTTTGAGTTAATGTTAATTTATTTTTTAAAAAGAATTGAGTTAAATTTAATTTTGTAATAAAACTAAATTATCAAGAATATTTTATTAATTTTACCCTAAAAAATATGTCACTTGTCCCTCTTGCTTCGAGGTGGCTCCACCTATGATAAAAATAATAATGTGGATATATCTCGTCCACCCATACCTAAATGTCTAATAGATTCCACAACTCGGCTTTCTTATAACAAGTCAATGCATTTGCTCCTGCAACTATGGTGAAGTCCCACAATTGGGTTTTTTTATAACAGCTTAATGCATTTACTTTTGCAACTATGGTTAAGTGAGCAACTGTTGTGATTATAGGACTAGTTAATTTCAGTTTACCCATTGTGCTAGATAAGTGGAGGAAAATAACCACCAAAACAGATGAGCCTCATTTACATGATGTTTTTCCACATTACAATAGTTTGTTGCTACAAATCAGTTTGTAAGTAATAAATGTGGATACAATGGGAGCCAAAAGTTAGCTAGTGATGCTATCAATTATGTATATGCTCTAATATCAACAACCATGATTGTACTATAGTCATCAATGTTAACACGTGTGGCTAATGGAGTCACAATAGTTGATGAGGTGACAAATTACAATGTAAGTGGCTCAAACGAAAGTATATCATTTGCCACTATGAGGTTTGTACAATGTGTGGGATATCTATTGTTGTTTATCTCCTTATAGTCAATGACAATAGAACTAATATTAATGCACACCAGGTAAATGTAAACGGTCCCGCACTTATTAGTGTGGACAATCTTGTTTTCACTTATACAAATGGTTCTATGGTTATATCTCCAACTTCCATAAGTCCTCTCTTCAAAAGTCTATCCTCCTTATCAAGAGCGATGATGACTGTATAGATAGCACTTGGGATGATGGTTACCAAATAATAAACCTCCCTTGTAGTTTGACAATGTAGTAGTATGTACATTACCATTTGATTGATCCTTACTATTGTGTCAACCTACAAACATTAATGTATTGTTTAGAAATTATTAAATAATACAATATAAATCTCAATTAATTCACTCAACCATTATATATATACTAAGAACAAGTCAAAGTAATATCGACTTAACTATACCCTAGCATCAATCGTATGACCTTGTACTTTGTACTCTATCCATTGTTAAATGGATAACAACATGTTATTTTTATAGAGTAATAGTGAAATCAATGCAAGTACTTAACATTAACTCTAGATTGCTGTAGTGGGAAAATCCGCTATAGGGGCTATAGTAAAAAAATCAATGGTCTTGATTTAATTTTATTTAATATAATGGCCTTAATTAATGTAATAAAATTAATTTCAAAATAAAAGTAAAAGGTAAACAAAATTTGATTGGAACACATTTAATAAAGAATACAAAAAGTCACATCAATTTAAAATGAAATTAAATCAGAATCATTGATTTATTCACTGCAATCCTGCAGTAGATTTTCCCACTGTAGTAATCTGGAATCCCTCTTTCACTATACTTCAATGTAATACTCGGCACTTAAACTTACATTCACTAAAATTGTGTTTGGAGTTGAAAGAATAGGAAAAGGATAAGATTCGAAATTCACTCCCTTGTTTGGGTTGTAATAGAAAATCAAATAAAAAAATACATGAAATGTAAGAATTTAAAATTAATTAAAAATAAATATGTTAATGATTTTTTTTTGTTTTGTTTTAAATCTATTCAAATAATGAAATATATTTGAGAATTTTTTTTCAGTTTTTCATAATTTTATTTTTTTATTTACATGCTCTTTCTCTTAACCAAATTTTCACTCCAAACATATTCGTAATAAATTTATGTTTTCTCCTTTAAAAACTAGCACACACAAACATTCCTTATTAGCACTATGCATAAAATAAAATTGTAGTGTATTCTGTTGCTTTCCAATTGCTTAACCAACTTGTCTTCTCGTACTTTTTGTTTTTTCGGGTAAGAAAATAAACTTTGAATACTTTAAAAGATTTGATTGTAATTTTTTTTAAAAGAAAGTTGACTTATATTCACTTATGATGTATTTAAATCATGAATTTGTCAGGGGTAAAATGAAAAGGATGTGGACCTAAAATTTATTTTATTATTTTGATTGCGATAGAAAATAAAAGAAAAATACATAAAATTTAGATAATTAAAATTAATTAAATCAATGGAGAATAGCTTGTCTTATTGTGCTTTTCAACTCTTTATTTATTTAGAAAATAAACTAATTTCTTATATCTTTATTATTTTATTTTATGTTTATCTAGTTTTCTTCTCTCTCTCTCACCTCTCCAAACAACAATTTTTATATTTTGAAAGCCTAGAATTCTTTTTTTTTTTTTTTTAACATGAAAGTTGAAAACTTAAATTTATACTCATTTTGGCCATTTTAGGTTAATGATTTATTAAGGAAAGGAACTATGATTTAAAATTTATTCTCTTATTGGGGTTGTGATAAAAAATCAAGAAGAAAAGACACAAAATTAAAAAAATTAAAATTAATCAATTCAAATTAAAACATATAATTATTTGAGATTTTATAATTTTTCGTATGTTTTTTATCATTTTCCTTTTATTTTTTCTTATTTTTTCACTTTCATCAAATTCTTACTCTAAATACATAATTAATAAATTTTTATTTTCTTATCAAGAGGAAAAGTAGCTTGTCAAGTTGGCATAGAAACAAAAACACGGTCATGTAAAACTCTTTCCCTTGTTGTTGGTTCATAAGTATTGTTAGTACGGTAAAAACTATCACAATTTAATAATTGGGATGTGTATTATTTGGTGTAAAATAAAATAATATAAATTTTTACAAATATGAATTATAAAATTATAAAATTTAAATTGTCTACTTATTATACAAAACTTAAGATATTTACTTTTTATAATTTTATATAATTTTATACAATTACATATATGTTATTATCATAGTGGACTATTGAAATGAATATTGTCATAGGACTGCCATCAAATTAATGACAAATTTTGTTGTAGAAGTTGACTCGTGACTTGCGCAAGCACTCCCAACAAATTGTTTTGAAATGGGTTCATGAACACTTATATTATTCTAACAATAGATTTATAGCAATAAATTTTTGTAAATTTCTGTTAAACGAGGTGTACTCTGGGTAAAATTTGCCTTTGTGACTTTAACCGGCAAAGAACCATGGGGAGGTAAACTAGTCTAAACAAGTCCTAATTGACTGGCTCAATCGAGAAGGTCAATAACAGTTCTCACGTTAGAGAATTGAACTCATGACCAAGACCAATAGAATTCAATTTCGCGACCAACTCGACCTGACTACCAGGAGGGTAATAAATTTTCGTAAACTTGCGAGCTAGGAAAATAGTAAACGGATCAATGTTAATTTTTCTTCACACATTTGTGGATCAATTTGTCGCGTTTTTTCCGTTCACACCGACCCATTTTTATACAAGTGTTTGTCCGTAAACAAATCAATTTTTTAATTTTTTTATTCCGTTGTTCTCTCTCTCTCTCTCACAGGAGGGGCTCGAGGCTACTATGGCTTCCATTTCCGGGACACGGCGAGGGGCCGCCGACGAGCGATCCGGCGGCAAAATAGTTCGAGGAAGGCGAATCGCCACCGACAGAGCCAGAACTCCCTACTACCGGCCCGCTCCGGCGCAAGCTCGTCCCCCAAACCCTAGTTGGCTCACCGGGGTTATTTTCCCCACCTCTCGGAAGATTGCCATCGGCGCCACCAAACTTCTCTCCTCCATTTTTGGTCCCGACACTTCGTCCTCGTCGTCTTCGTCTTCGGGCGGCGATTCTTCTTCTGGTGCGTTCGCGTTCTTCCATTTCGTTAACGTTTCTCTACTGTCCTGTCTTTTTTTTTTTTTAATTTGCATTATTGCTCGACATACCAAATGTCTGCACAAAAAAAAAAAAAAGGAAAAAATTCTGCCATTGAAGCACGGCAAGATTGCATACTTTTCATCCCTATGCTTCCCCTTTTATGCCCGTCTCCGTATATATTTCTTGGCATATTAAATATTCACTTGAAAATTGCAGAGAAAAAGAAAAACTGACATATAGTTAACTACTTAAAAAGAGTTACCCTGAGCAGTAGTTAGTTGGGTGTTTAAGGAATAATTAATTATGGTATAGTATCAAATGCCCTCATCCACCTGCTTCTGGCAGGTCTAAGGGTCGGTTATACGAGCTTATTTGTTGCCTAAACCCTTTAGCGGCTAAGTACTTACTCTAGATTATTCTGAAAGTTGAAATTTTATTCTGTATCACAATTCCACGGTATGATTAGTACCTAATAAAATAAAAGGTTGCTTTTTAGTACGCTGTTCAAAGAGCCCTTGATGTCCCTTCGAGACCTTTCATGCATTTTAATCTACTTGTGGCGTGGGTTTTATTTTTTTTCTTGCTATAATTCTTTCAAGGCCCAATGACATGATAGTTGTCACTGATCTGGGGTTCCCAAAGCAAATTGTTCAGGGTGATATGCTAAGATTTTAAATGACATGATATACTTAGGCTCTGTTTGGCAAGTAGCTAGCTATTCAGTTTTTTTTTTTATAAAAAAAATTAAACTTACTCTTTTACATTTTAAATTTCTTTTAAACTATGGAGGACAAAATTATCAAATTAACTAAAATTTAAAAATCTAGCTACTAAAAAGCTAACTTTTTTTCCCTTCCCAGCTACAAAAAAAGTTAGCTTTTTTTTTTTTTTTTTTTTTCTAAACCAAGCCTTGGAGGCACAAAAGTGAACATTGGATATGGATAAAATATGGCATGTTGACTCGAGAATTTTCAAATATATTAGGATATAGGACATTAAAGAATAAATATATACATGTAGGCTGTGCTTGATAGCCGGATAAGTTTGAGGGATAGAACTAGCTATCCTTGGGCCCCACTCAATGAAGTGTTTGTTGGCCTTCTTGGTTGAGGGATATTTAATCTCACTCGGTCCCGTAGTCCTCCAAAATGCCGGACAAGGCATCCCACAGGGGATGTGATATTATTTATACCCCACCTCCGAATTTGTTTCCCGCCAAGATCGAAAGGTTTAAAATTATTTTTTGTCATATCACATATCAAATCACATCTTTTATCTCACTTTATATTTTACAAACCAAATGCCAAAAAATTAA
>JAVXUM010000011.1:22488662-22500885 GCA_035590655.1 Pouteria glomerata | reverse complement strand
GTAGTTTATACAATGCTTTAAACTCAGCGATGTCTACATCACTATATGTAATTTCTACCACAGATTAATCAACTTATAAAGTCAATAACTTTTTAGCCTCTAACTTCTACATTTTTGGGTGTGTTTAGAGTTATATAAAATAAAAAGTTGATATCTCGAACTTTGTGTAGTGAGTAGAAAATTTAAATTTTACAATCTCGGGCTGCGTGTTTGTAAAGATTTGTAGAATTTTATATTATTTTGTTTTATTTTATAGAGCTCCAAACAGGGCCTTCATCTCATATCCTCTCCTTTCCTTTTCTGTCAAAACTCAAGAATCATGCATTTTGTTGGATCAAATATAAGCACAACTTCTATACTAGATAAACTACTCATTACTGCACTTTCCCAGGGAAACCTTCTGTCTTGTCTCTTGAATCCTTACAAGGAGAACAAACCATGAAGCATCTTACAAAAAAATAGAAGCAAAATAGAAATAGAAGGATGATATTGCTATACACAAGTTAGCAGAAACTAATGGCTACTGATAAGATGATACATTGATTACAAAACTTCCCTAACACACATTTTTTTTTTTTTTTTCTTTTTCTAAACAGTAGCATACATTTTTTTACAGGAGATGCCATTAAAAGTATTGTTCAAGGCATTCTTTCAACTTCTGAAAAGTAACAGGTTTTGATACAAATGAATCCATACCATTTTCATAGCACTCATCTGCACTCTCTGCCAATGCATTAGCTGTCATCTGCATTTATATCATTACATTCGTTAATGGATAGGCATACAAATACAAACATAATTGGGTAATAGTAAACGTTTAAAAGCTTTCCATATATTAAACTTTTCTAGCACGTGCTTGCTGTATCAGCACCATGTGCACAAGAAAGTTGGCCAAGGCAATTTTTCAAACTGACTTTTTAAATCACATAAAGTATCAGAGCCAAAGAAAAGAAAATAAACAGAATAAGAGAGCTCATAAAGCACCAATTTTTTGGAGGGCAACTAGGGCACAAGGGCTTACAGCAATGATGGGGATCTTCTTTCTTGATGATTTAAATTCTTGATCAGTTGATGATGAATTTTGAGGCACATGTTGCTCAATTCCAGCTTGCACAGCAGCATCCCAGGTACCAGTTTCCTCAAAAGAACGAATTATTCTTGTAGCTTGAAGGCCATCCATTACTGGCATGCATACATCCTGTACAAGGTAATACAGTTTGGAACAACTCTAAGGCACATGTTTTAGTGACCAATACAACCCACTAAAATTATAGCATAATATGCCGAAATAAGAAGTTGCGTAACTATTTTATAACTAATCTATAGTATGTTTAGATGGATTTCAATAAATACTTCCAAACATTTCTAAATATTATCATATTATTGTGCGGCTTTCAAATCGTTTCTGAAATACTTCCGAAATGTTTCTGTTTCCATGCTAACCGAAACACCCTACCGAAACAAAATTTTAATCCTTGATTAGGATAGGCTCAAATGACATGCTGATGGTAAATAGAAGTCCGCAGGCCTTTATGTGCATAGCAAGGGACTAGAAGGGCAACTTAACAATAGCCATAAGAGAAACATTTTAAGATTCAAGTAGAATAATTACCATCAGAATGAGATCATATCCATGGCGTTGAACTGCCTGCACAGCTTCAATTCCATTATTAACAACATCTATGCTATGGCCCAATTGCTTCATCATTGACTGTGTCACCATCACATTAATCTTGTTATCTTCAACGAGGAGAATCTTAGGTTTAATTGTCGATTTGGGAATTTCTGGACCATTGCTAGAAGTGCATTGGGAGCTTCTAACAGATCTCTCCTGCATCTCACATGCTTCTTCGTGGTCTCTTGATTTGTTTATTTCCTCTAATTTTTCGCATGCCCCTGAGGGATGAGAAGAAGTCATAGAAGGATTATCGAATTGACCAATTTCTTTGCTACAACAATGTATCTCTCTGACAGATTCAATTTTCCTATTGGGGTCTGGGCTGCATCCCATTAAAGTTTGATGTTCAGACGATGTCTCAGCAACATCGACATTCAAACAGGCATCCTCTAATGAAGACACCTCTTCCATTGCAATGCTTCCAGAAGGAAACAAATAGGAACCTTCCGATAACCCATTAAGTTTGTGAGATGAGCTAAAAGGATTACGATTCGGTAATAAATTTTGGGCCCTGCTGGAACCATTAGAAGAGAAAAGAGAACCCAAAGTGCGTGGTTGGAATATGAAAGTGCCACAAGTAGTATCATCATCATTGGCATCTGCTGCAGCATCGTGATCAACCATATCTGAGAGCTCGTCAGGATCATCTGAATTATTATCAAATGCAGTTGAGACCTTGTATGGTAGTACAAATGTAAATGTAGATCCATGGTGCTCCCGGCTGGACACAGTGAGATGACCTCCCATGAGCTCAACCTGTTTCAAGTGCATATGAATGTGAAAGAAATATCACATAAGATATTGGTATAACAGTACCAAAGTACATATAAAATTATGGATATCATTTTCCAAAAAAAAACTAATAATAATAATAACTAAAAAGCGGAACAACCAAAAAATTCATTTTTTAAAATGTCAAATCTGACAATTCTAAATTTATGCTGGCTGGAAGAAGTGACAGGTCAAAAATTACACTTTTTTTTTTTTTTTGGGGGGGGGGGGATTAAAATAAAAGTAACGTCTCTCTGGATGAAAGACTCAATTTCAACAAGAAATAGCAGGTAGATTGAAAAACTGCATTAAAATTTTTTAGATATTGTGCAGAAGCATTGGCCTACCAGGCTTGGACTGGTACCGAGGGGAGAAGAATAACTCAGAACTAGAGATGCTCATTTTCAACAACTTGAATGTTCTACTGGAGTTTTTGTATGTAAACTAGCAGCTCTCATAAAGCTCCAAATGATACAAGTACAGCTTCTCACAGGAGGGACAGGTGTTTGAAGGAAAGAACACTAGTATGATTAGTGAAAATGTATGCATATGAATATAATGCTTGGGTTCCCACTATTTGAAACAAAATGTTGAATTGTTAACCATCTTACCAAAAAGCTTAAACTGTTACAAAGGGGTAACTTTGTTATTTATATTATTATTTTATAATATCAACACCACTATGCCTTCCAATGCCCATTTCAAAGTAAAGCCAGAAACCTGGACAAGAAAAGTAAATAAAAATGAGAATCAAATGATGGATAAAAATAAGCACCAGTTGTTTGCAGATTGCTAAGCCTAGCCCGGTCCCACCATACTTCCGTGTGGTGTCTGCACCTACTTGCATGTATTTCTTAAATAGAGTAGGCAAAGCATTTTCTGTTACATCAAAAATATAAGTAAATCGGGTAAACAGCAAACAGTTACATCACATATGCAATAGTGGCAAAATAATTAATAGAAGTCTGCACTCAATGTTTCAATGGATATTGCAAGGCAAAGATAGTATGTGAAGAATACCTGGTATTCCAATCCCTGTGTCATAAACATCACAGCATATCCACACGGTTGTTTCATGTGGGTGTGATCCGTTCTCTTCAGCTCCATCCCTTAAGGCTCCATTTCGACCTGGGGTTTTGGGTTCATCATCAAGTTTGTGAGTTTTGTAAGGACCTTCCACATGTTTCTGTCCATGAGAATCTTTTTTATCACAGCCACTTTGAGGCAATGATAAGTGCTTATCTTGTTCTTGTACATTTGTTGAAACTGCCGAGCTGTCTGCACTTATCTTCTCATTAGAGCCTTCTACCATTCCTGAGGATGGTGGTGATACAACATACAGGTTTATCCCAACCTTCCCTTCATGGGTGAACTTGATTGCATTGCTGGAGACAACAAAAAATTTATGAATTTGAAGCAGAGTCCCACAAGTTGGTACATAATGCAACAAAGGTCCAAGAAAATTGAAAAGAATGTTGCATATTCAATTATTCGTTTCATTGTGACAATTGACAAATGCTCGTATTTGCTGCATTCTAAAGAGCCCACTACACATTGCTGGTCACACTAATGCAAGGTGTTTACGAGAAGTAGATTAGAGCAACATTGTCATTGCAATTAAGAAAGCTACTTTTGAAACTTAATATCAAGGATAAACATATCCTAGACTCCAGAAAGGAATTACAACTTCTAACTAAAAGAAACAATAATATATCCCTTTATTTGCAAATTATTGATTACATCTGTCAGACAGTTGTTCAAGCAAACATTTCACGCATTACAATACAGATACTTTCTTATGCATTAAATTGATGCATTTACATGCATTGAACCAGAAAACACAATGGGTCAGCTAAACTTACTGGATCATATTTGACAGACCCCTGCTCTATTTTCTCTTAGAATATGTTGTAATATGTATTTATTTTTGCTTCTTCAAAACATTTCATAAAGAAGGTTCATAATGGGTGGTCCTGAAATTTTGGGCATCAGGAGGATAAACTGAATTGAGAGGCAACTGACAACTTTTATTTGCACATGCATTGCCCTCAGATTTATTGGGATAACCATGCTTTCTATCATGGGCTGCGGCAGTTCCCAAGTTTTATAAAGTATGTGTTTTGTTGCTATAAAACGGCCTTTCTCAACCTTAGAGATCTTACCCACTTTCAAAGAGAGGAAAAACAAATCTGGGCCTCACCACAATTAAGTTCAATATGAATTGCCTTCGTCACATGTGGCCCCAAAACAACAATGAATAATTGACTTCACATAGAATTATATATGAAAGACAATGTGTCAATTATATTACACAAATAAGTGAATCTTTGCATGCTAGAATTGCAGTTCAATTTCCTGCTCCAGGTTGGCTACAGAAGTTATTATATTCAGCATATCTACTTCACAAAATAAAGCTAAAACAATCCATAAAGTATAAAAAGGAGAAATTTGAGTCCTTCAGGTAACTGGGTACCTGATCAAATTGGTGAGAATCTGTCGAATCCTTAGAACGTCTCCAATAACCTAATTGATGCATACTAGTTAATATTGATAATATTTGCAAATTTGTCTAAATAAATGAAACATAAGGTCTGATGACTTCTAAATTATAAGTATGCTAACAAACTTCAAAAACGTTTTTAAGAATTTAGCATAGGAGAGTGATGTATCTTACATGCTAAGCCATCGATACTTGACAAGTATTTTATCAAATATATGCATTGAAAGGACACATAAGGTTGAATCATTCATTTGGCATGTGCAACATGATGCAGGCCTTATTTGGAGCCTTGCATACTTACATTGAAGTTTTGAATAATATTTTATGTTTCGTGAAATTGTACTTCCTGCTCATATAGTTATTTTGTCGTTTTTAGAGGCGAAGAGATTTTTATAATTTCAGCATAAACAGAGATAGAATGTAAGAAAGAGCAGATGCAAAGGGAAACCAGCAGTACTTTACTTTGACAAATCAAATCTTTTTCTTCCAAATACTATTTAATATTGTCATTTGAATTGAAAATATAAAGACAACAGCACTGTCACAGTTCACGAGCAATTATTGTTCGTATTTCCTATTTCCTATTTTCCTCTTGGAATGAAGAATGTCAACATGCAGAACCTGGATAAAGATTTCTTCCATTCTGATGGCTATAATTACAGCTAAGTGGTAGAAGGCATACATCAATCTATAGCAACAAATTAGATAAATCCATGCTTCGAGGCTTTTGAAGCTCAGTCAGGTGAAAGGTAATATTGAGGAAATTGAAACCTAAGATTTCATGAGTCATCCCCTACTCGGGTGAGAATGCCTGGTAAAATGAGACAAAATAGGACTAGGAATGATTGGATTGATTAGATAGTAGAAGTAGCACCAATTGAAGATAAATTGATGAAAAATTAGTTAAGGTGGTTTGGTCACATACAAAAGAGACCAGTAGATGCATCAATTATGAGTGATAACATCCAAATCGTGGGTAAAGTGAGGGACAAGGTAGACCAAAACAAAAGTGGGTGGAAATAAAATAAAGATATGATTCAATGTGGTTTAATAGACAAAATGGTCCTAAACTAAGTGGAATAGCCGATCCCAATTAGTTGGGAAAAGTCAAAGTTGAGTTATGACTTGAAATTTTGAGAAAGTAATTAACACACAAATTTAGGCATGAGGAGACTATACATAACTAACAGGTTCTAGCAATTGCTTTCAATATTGTATAATGGATAGAAGTACTTTACTGCATACTAAATTTGATTAGTTTCTCATGAATCATTTTGAAGTCAGTTAACTATATGTTGGTTAACATGTTGTATCAAGGTGTTAATGTATGTGACTGACAAACCTAGATCAAAACCATCACCTGGTAAAGTAAAAAGGAGCTGTCTACCACCTACCATCTGCTTAGGGACATCAGCAAATTTGAAAGTTCACAAGTTTTTATGTTAAAGATATAATTCGTAGAAAAGAAGAGAACTTGTGGACAGTACAGCAGGCAACCATACAACTAAACCATGTCACAGATCATATAATTTGCTAAGATACTGGAACAGAAATGTAGCAATGCTTCACCTCCACAGGAACATCATCTGCTACATAACCTTCCAAGGTTAGTATCTTTTGCAATGATGCTGCAGCAGTTTGGAGTACGTGCCTTACTACCTCTCTTGGCCTGAATTTTGTGGCTTCCAACTTCATAACTCCTAAAGAAAAAGATGAAAAAAATAATCAATCTAAAAATCTCCAGAACTCCAAAATCATGGGAAAATCAGCTCTTTTGAGTTCCCTGATCATTATAGTGAATAATGAACATGGACTAGAAAATGGAGAAAAAACATGAAAGAACATATTCAAAGTAGCTTTACGGTGGAATGATAGACTATTTTTTTTGTTTTTGGTAAGTAATGCTAGACTAAATTGTATGAACAAGATGCCACCATTACACAAAAGCCAAAACCCCAAACTATAAGAAAGTTTCTCATTCACTCTCTCACATGCATGTAGGGAAAAACTAAACTAAATAGGTGTATGAAGACATATGGAACAATGAACATTGTAGCATAGTATTGGTGTTACATGTAAACACAAAGAAGGAAACAAGTTCAGACCTGACTCAACTTTGGAAAGGTCAAGAATGTCATTTATAAGTTGCAGGACTAAATCTCCTGAAGACAGCATAACCTTCAACAGTTGTCGTTGCTCCTTGTCAAGGTTTGTGGTGGAAAGAATCTCAGCCATGCTTACAACTCCTGATAGTGGAGATCTTATCTCATGAGACATGGTTGCCAGCATCTGTTTGGCTCGCATTGTTTCCTCTACAGGAAGAACAAATTGGTAAAATTTGATACCCTTTTTCTTCTAAAGCTGATTCAGACACACCAAGAATTACTTAGAGAAAAACCTGTTATATGAATTGTTTTGTTTAGTTCTGTCTCCTTGGCTTTTTGTACAGCTATTTCTTCTCGAAGCTTTGCCATCTTTTCCCTTTTTCTCACCTGTTGTGCAATAACATAGTATACCTCTTCGTGTCATGTTGCTTAAGGTTCTAAACTGATTACTGAAACCAAAAACTTGACAAGGTAGGAATGGGGAAGCTTGACAAGAGTAGGTTATAATGTGAAACAGATGTGACTCGAAGATGTAAAAATGCCTATTAAACGTTGCAGAAGTTGTTCAATTGATTGATGTTGATCTGCCAGTTTCACTCTGAAAAATAATATATATATATAATCATCATCCTGAAAATGCTTCATGGGTTTTGGAGAAAGTTTCTTCCTTATCTGATACTTAACACTATTCTTGGCTAATTCAGCAAAACCTTTCATTGATTAATGATTTGCTCTTTGAAATGGGGTAACAAATCGTGTTATTATATGAGAAACAAGTCACAAGTGTCAAGTTTATCGTAGAAGACCAGTTTTGGCACCATACAGACAGCTGAATATTGTAAATAAACTCACCTGATCAGTTACATCCATTCCCATATAATTCACACCAATGGTATCTCCTGCTTTACTGAAGACAGGTTCAACATATATCAAAAATGTCTTCAACCCAAATAGTTCTGTCTCAAAAGTAATTTCCCTTTTTGCAGGCAATCCTCGTTCCAAAACTTCTCTTTTAAAGTCTTGAGATTCCTTAACACCACCGCCAGTGAATATTTCCACATCTGTTTTTCCTATAATGTCCTGAAAAATCAGTAAATTTGAGGAATGCTGTGCAAGATTCTGCTAATAGTACTTTAAAAGAGCAAAAGGAATTATATATAGCAATAAAAATAAAAATAAAACAGCAGGAATAAATTAAAAATACTCTACTTCAGAGGGTAATGATGCTAAGTTATTCATACTAGCATTAAAATAAAGGATGAAACTTGTAGCAGAACCTGGAATAATTATTTCATTTGCAGTCAATTACCTCTTCATGCAAACTTGGAAAATGATTATAGATGAAACGGTACCGCAATTCTTTATCCTGAAAGAAAAGGATATGAACACTAGGATATGAGGTTTCAAGAACTAATTGTAGATGATAAGAAGCATTAAAATGATGGCAACAAAGTGGAGAAGTTTAATTCACATCATACTGTTATAATAAAATTATTGCAAGGATTAGAATGTATAAAACATTAGATCATAGTTCATCCCTGAATAACTGCCAACTAAATATTATGTCCATACTTGCAGTCATATGCATTCATATGTCACAGGAATGTATAGATCATAGTGTTTATCAACTTATCCAACAAAACACAAATCTTACATCATCAATCACTTTTCGGGTCCATTCATTTCAATGTAAAATATTTTTGGGGAAAATACATTTGCTCATGTTTAGGAAAATATTTTTCAAAAATATAAGTAAAAGTGCTTTCCCAAAAAATATGAGTAAAAGTGCTTTCCCGAAAAAATTTCAAGTCTCATAATCTTATCTTGTTTGCTCATTTTTTATTATGCATTTTAATCTATTACTATTGATGCACCTAGATTAGTTCAGTCTATTTACATCTTGAGCCCAGGTGCAAGATGGGACTAAACAGAAGGAGCGTTAGATAGCTTATATATATTGGTGGGCTCGTTTGTTACCAGCTTACACTTTTAAGGACAATTGGTACTATAGGGCCAGATCTTAAGAGACATTGGGAAACAGAAACTAAAAAATAATGAATAAGGAAATCAGTTGCACAACCTAAGAATCATAGTACTGCAAATTAGTAAGTAAGAGCATTGCGGCAAAGCAACAAACTGAAAGATTTAAAAGTGCTGGCCTAAATTACCTGATGGCCAATAACAACTGGTGCATTCTGAAGAATGAAATGTAAGAAATTGTCAGCTCTTTTCAAAATCTGGGACAATTCTTCCACTGGTGAGGACTGCCTTTCCAAGTTTTGTATGCTTTCCTGCAATTTCTCCATGAGAGCCTGCTCCCTCTGGACAGATGCCTCTAACAATTTCTCTAAATGCATGGCCCGCTGCTTCCAATATACAACAGTATCATACTCTGCATCTATTTCCAGTCCTTCATTTTGAACAACCACATCATTTCTCGTCCGAGAAACATTTGGCCATATATCATAAAAATCATCCAATATAGAAATTGGACGTTTATCACCACAATAGCTGTCTTCCTCAAAACGATGTTCCTCCAAAATCTCCAATTGCTTGAGCTCAACTTCCTGCCTTTGTTTGGTCAGGTTGTCAAACTCTTCTCTGAGAAGCCGTACGGCATTGGCCTGCTGATACTCCCAGTTTTTTACAAGATAAGCCAACTGAGAGGAGCCCTTCTCACTGTAATTGGTTAGCTCTGACAGACGTTGGAAATCAATTATTGTAGGCTCCTCATTGATTGTAACCTCCTCCAACATATCTTGATCAGCTCCGGGCCTTTCTATATTGAATTGTTTTCCAGCTTCATTCATATCTTCAGGCCACATTGAAGAGAGGACCTCAATGTCCATTTCTTCTGCATTGTCGTTCTCCATTTCGTAAATCATTAAAGTCACTTTTGCATCACGTCCAGTTCAGATGCCGTCAATGTAAATGAACCTTAAAATGCTCATAAACCATGCTTCCCTCGCTTTATAACTTGAGTCTGAGCAAGTTGAGGTCATCTTTGTTAGAATACATAACCCTAACTAGCTAATAACAATCTCTATGTAAAGTTGAGTTGCACAAAACAGATTTTAATTAAAAAAAGAAATAGGTGAACATTTGGAAGCATGACTGCTCAACGGAACTTCCTTTGAAGGAGAAGTTCCAAATCTAGTTGAAGCCTGCACAACACAAGGAACAGCATAATCGTAATGGAAGCAGAAGTTAGGTAATAAGGTAGTGCAACATAAACAAATAGGCAACCAATGCAGTTGACCATGCAAAAGGAAAGCTATAAGATAATAGATTGCTAGGCTTATGTGGGAAATTAGTATAAAAAATAATTGACCAGTGATCTATGCAGTATAAGGTCAAAGTAGATGATCAGTTCTAAACACAAGACGAGCAAGGAATACAAACAAAGAACTTTCCTGGAGCTTCTTACAATGCTGTACCTCAAGTGAGAAAAAAAAAAAAAAAAAAGAGACTAAGAAAACAGAAATTATTTATGGCACGGGACATAATTCCTTTCCATTTAATGCGTGTATTTAGCTGCTTTGTTCATTCTGTTCAATTTCTTTTTCTTTCCATTTGAACAATCCGCAATCTCAGCAATAGGAGAATCAAATGATTTCAATTATTTACCCACTTTAATGACAAATTTCTCTTTATAAAAATTCTTCCAAATAAATATCCAACTTAATAACAACTTTTCCTTCTTAGTGTCAAAATTGCTTGATTTCCATTATAAAAATTTATTTAAAAAAAAAAAAGGTTATTTATCCTATTTACTATAAGGCTCTGTTTGGGATGAAGGCCAAAAAGCTAGCTTTTCAATTTTAAGCCGAAAGCCAGTGAGCGTCTGGAAAGAAAAAAAGGCAGCTTTTGGCTTTTGGTGTGAAATGACCATCATACTCTTCTTTTTTACAGAAATAAGGCACTTTAATCTATCATAAAGGGCAAAATAGTTAACGTAAAAAGTTGTATTAAAAGCTAGCTTTTTTGCGTGCCAAAAAATAATAATAATAATAAAATAACTTTTTGGCTAGAAGCTAAAAAAAGCTTCAGTTTTTTAAAATCCCAAATGGACATTTTTAATTTTCATTTTTCTTTTCCGAGTTTCTTAAACGTTGATCTCAAAAAAGGCAGGCTGTTATTTTAGAGTTCCTTGAAATATTGATTTTAATTTGCATCCTATTACCTCATTAACTGGAATGCAGAATTCACTTTCGCATCTAAGTCTATTACACACTGTGTCCACAACAATTATATTAACATTTCTATGAGCACTAATCCCTCTTGATCTAGGGCAACCTAATTGGACATAACATATAAAAAGGCGGAAAATTACTTTCATAGAACTTGCATCAAGTAAATCTCAAATAAAACTCAACAAAGATACAAAGTAGTATTTTCTCAAAGAACCCAATTGTACACATCATAGGTGCGCCCGTATTAAGAGTTCTTTTCTGGCTCATCTGAATTCATTTGCTTCAGCTTTAGCACAGGCACGCAGAAAATTTTGATCACAAAAGAACAACGATGAATAAAATGAAATATCAAAGAACAAAGAGCTGGTTCAAAATTTCAACATGTGACAAGTCAACAAACAAAATTGGCCAATTAATCTTTTCAAAATGTTCTCAAAACCCATACAAATTTGGAAAAGGAAACGGTGATAGGGTTTTAGTATACATCAAATTCAACTGAATTTGAGAAATATATGTTGTCAAAATTATCACTTCCTACTAATTACAAGTACATTCATCGTTGAAAAACTTTGCATACAAACTGTTCATTAAAAGTACAGAGAATTAAAACTTTCAAAAATCGAAGTTCCATATTCCGCAAAGAGATTGAAACCGAACCGAAAAATTGTACTAGAGATTCACCTACCCCAAACAAGTCAAAAAACACAACAATAAAGTCAAATTGCTTAGTTCTCGATGGAACCAACATGAATTGCTGAACCAGAATTTTCAATCAAAATTCAGAGCAGAGATTGAAGACCCACATAAAGCTAACCTTTTTGTTGATCCGAGAACTCTTTTCAACACTCTGTTATGTTCCAACAAGAATGAAGCTCAGCCTCAGCCTCCTCCTTTCACTGTAGATCTGAAAGAATCTCTTGTGAAAGTGGTCGGTCAATGAAAATAGAAAACAAAAGAAAAAACTACCAAAGTTTTT
>JAVXUM010000011.1:22405248-22416815 GCA_035590655.1 Pouteria glomerata | reverse complement strand
CTAGCTATACAAATAAATAAAAAAATATAACTGAAATAATTTCTATTTTACAATAGTTGAACTGCTGAACCATTAAATGACTTCACTGATTTGATGTCCAGTGCAGTTTTGATAAATATGGCCCATCCACAAACTTTCCAATTTGAATTTAACATAACATCTCCATTTTATTATTGCAAGACCTTATTGCTAACATATAGCTTACTTTAAAAGAGAGAGAGAGAGAGAGAGAGAGAGAGAGAGAGAGAGAGAGTAAAAATTTCAAAGGTATGGGTTAGTATTTACCTGTCATATATAATAACAGTATCAGCTGTTGCAAGGTTTATTCCCAAACCCCCAGCTCTAGTAGATAGCAAGAAACAAAATCTGGAAGAATTTTTGGCATTAAACCGATCTATTCTAATTTGTCTCTCAGCCCCGCCAACTTTTCCATCAATCCTTTCATATGCCCATTTCTAACAAGTACAAAAGAATTTCAAATAACATTTCCACGTGAGTAAATGAGTCCCCATATACTATGAAAAAGGATATATGACTGCAGACAACACTAGTTTCAAATCCTCACTTTATAGCCACAGTAATCTTCTAACAAGTCTAGCATATGCTGAAATTGAGAATATATCAGGACTCTATGGCCTTGCTCCTTAAGCTTGACCATCATTTTATCCAGAAGCTGCAACTTCCCAGAAGATTCCACCAGCTGTCTATCAAATAGAAAACAAAAATTAGAAATAGAGACCAGAAGAAAAGGTGAAGAGAACAACATAAATACCCAATTCTTCAACAGACTCAAAAATCAGAACAATCATTTTGATGAAAGAAGAAAATAATAACAGACATCATTATAATATTTGACCTATCATTCAATAAAATTTTAGCTAAAAATATTTTCTAGAAAAATATTCAAGGTGAAAAAAATTCTCAAATGTTTTTAGTTGTTTGGTTAAAAAACCATATTTCAATTTTTTCTAATTGAAATCACCTACATCAATCATCAATAATACTAGTTCATACTGTTGAAAATTAAGAGAAGATAAATGGCCACCCACAGAGTTACTAAATGGACATTGAATTCTGCTTAAATTTAAATTTTTGAAGCATTGCTTGATGGTTTTGGATAAGTACCAAAACACATTCACTCTCCCGCTTATGGAAAACAACTTCCAGCATAAAATTCGGGAAGTTGTTTTCCTATATTTTCCCAAAAAAAAAAAAAAACAACGGAATATCTTTTCCTAAAATTTAGAAATTCCCAAGAAAACAAACAACTCTAACTTTTTGTTTTCCCATAAATCATTTTTTCCCTACATTCTCCAATGAAACAAGCAGAGGCTATAGGCCAGTTTATTGTCTGTACACATGATGAACATTAAAACATATTTGCTGCATTTTGCAGGGAAACAAATTCAGCTTTTCTAAAACACAACAGACATGATAAGATAAAAATAAAATGCATAAAATTACTTGTAAGCTTCATTTGCATCCTCTATATCCGGTTCGACTCCTTCTAGCATATATGCGTGGCAACAAAGCTTGCGCAGTTCCATAACCACATTGATAAGAGAGATCTAATTTCAAAATATCCAACCAGTGTTAAATGTTAGCCAAAATAATATAAAAAGAATGTTATCTGATTACAATCTGCAATCTCACCTGTGCACCACCTTTTCGAGTTAGGATCTCATAGTTGCGGGTCAAAATGGCTTTGTAATACTCTTTCTGCTTGCTACTTAACTCGACACGCAAAATGAGCTCCTTCTTAGGAGGTAGCTCCTTCATGACATCTTTCTTTACTCCTTCAATTTCATCAATAAAAGTTGTACAGCCAAATTTTAGTGACATGTTAACAATTTTGAAGTAAATAATATGTGGGATAAAGCCTCATCAACCATTGTTCCAACTAATGTAGGACAATACACTTGAAGAGAGAAAGAAAGCAACTGATTAACACAAACTCTTTCTTATTAACACTAACTCTGTTTCTCACCAAACAAAGTAGGGAGAGACATTCACTAATTGAACATGAACGCAAACATAATATCACCTAAGTTAAGTTTAATTTATAAAATCATAAATGAAAAGTACAAAGAATGAGTTTAAGAATTATACTTCTTAGCAGATGGGGTGCCAACATTTTATGAAGCCTTGATATCTGCTCCTCTTGATTAATGTCCCTGAATTCCTCCTGGAATTCTTCTAAACTTCCAAACTGCAATCATTACAACAAAAAGCTGAGAGAATGAACTTCAAACCTACAAGACATTCTGTAACCCATCTATTTTAGTCATATTTGCTTTACTCACTGCCGCCCCAACACTTACCTTCCCAGCATCAAGGAAGTGCATAAGCATGAAGAGTTCATCCAGATTGTTCTGAATGGAGTCATGAGTTCATGACAAAGAAAAAAAATCAAATGATTAGTTTAGGACACAAAATATTAATCTTAATCATATAACTATTGGCCAATACTGGTAGATACCGGAACCAACTACCAACAAACATATCAGCTGACATGTTAAAAAGACTATTAAGGAATTCCAATAATTCACCAATGGACATGTCAACAAAGAGGTGGCACCTTAATTCATGGTAAATAACTGAACACCAAAATGACATCCAATACATAAATATGCAACCAATAACGATGCATATTCCAAGAAAGAAATGAACATGTCAACATAGAACTGGAAACTGACGACAAACCTGAAGAGGCGTTCCAGTCAGAAGGACACGATGTTTACTAGAATACTGCTTCAATGAAGAAAACAATTTTGAATCCTTATTCTTGAGGCGGTGACCTTCGTCAACAATCTACAGAAAGATGCCAAATTTTGTCAATATCAAGAAACACACTGTAGATGTGAAAATTACTTATCAGGCCAAGGAGTGTTACCATAGACTCCCACTGTATCGGTTTCAGTGATGTGGTGTCTAAGTTAATCATCTCATATGACGTTAGGAGGACATCAAATTTTATCCTATCTTGCTTGCTTTCACCAACAATTTGACCAGATTTCTTCTTTTTGATCTTCTTATGATTTTTCGGAAAGTAAAATTCATACTCCCTAATGACAGCACGAGCTTGGGCAGAGCCAACATACATGATCTGCAGTAAGTAACTTTATTCAGGTAATGCACACCAACTGACCATTAACCGAAAGTTGAAAAGCCCATGTACGTACGACATTCATTTGTGGTGCCCAGGTTGCAAATTCACGTTCCCAGTTACGCAATGTCGAAAGTGGTGCCACAACTAAATGTGGACCAAGATTCTCTTCAAATAGAGAAGCTAAAAAAGCAATGCTCTGTATTGTTTTCCCTGCATTAAAAGGTAAACCGACATATTTACTTCATTCTGACTATATAAAAAGACATTTTAGGATGGAATTTGTACCACTTTTGTGACGTATCATCCCATCACAAGCATGTGTCTATCAAAAATAATGACAAGCCCCAGTTCTTACCCCTTTTTTAATAAATAAAAATTTTATTAAAGCCTAAGTTCTTAACTTCTACAAGTTAATCATATTTATCCCTCAGAAAAGGCTTCTACAAGTTAACCGGCCATATTTGAATATTAAGTAACTGTCATTGTTTTCTTAAGACTGCAATGAAGGATTATTTATGAAAAAAAATTTCATTCCAATTAAAGAAATAAGAAATTTCAGAGTACTACAATAAATCAATCAAAAAATGGTTAAGAGGTCATTATCAAATACCACTAATCTCACGTTAGATGAACTAGATTAATAGCACATGTTTTAAGGGTATCAAAATTCTACTTAATAATGGGACTAAAGGACTAAGACTGACAATCGCTATTTTGATCATTCTCTGTATGATACTCAATATTGTTAGAACAACCACATTCTAGTTGCATTGACAATTTCCTTATACTTGCAATTTAAATGATAGTGACTATGAAGCACGGATATGGGGACGCATACGGATACAGATATGGATACAGATACGGCAATTCTCAAAAAATAAGGATACGGATACGGCGAAGATACGGCAAAAAAATAAAATAAAATATATATTTTATTTAAAATATTTTTGAAGAAAGCATCCATATACTATCAAATATTATATAAATAACAATTATATAGCACGAAAAATACCATTCAATCCATAAATTAACAAAAAATATATTATATATTAAGTTATATTTTAATTATTTATAGTTTAACCCCTAATTAAATTTTAACGTATCAATTTTATCCTTAAATAAAATTTAAAATATTACATTTTGACCCCCGCCATATCCTTCCCATATCTATACCGTATCCTATGCAAAATGAAAAATAAAAAAATCAGGATACTCCACGTGGTGTATCCTATACGTATCCAGCCGTATCCGCGTATCCAAGTATCCCATACGAGCGCAGCACCTAATTTAAAGTATCCGTGCTTCATAGGATAGTGACATGTAAGCTTAAGTTCCATTCACGGTGAAACTAAAAATACAAAAACAAATCTAACCAATGACATGTAGATAGGAATTCCAACATGAAAAGAACAAGAAAAAGTAAAAGTATTTTGATCATTCTTTGTATGTCACTCTATATAGTTAGAACAACCACATTCTAGTTGCATTGACAATTTCCTTGTACTTACATTTTAAATGATAATGACACTTAAGCTTAAGTTCCATGCACTAACCATTGATACACAGATAGGAATTCCCACATGAAAAAGACAAGAAAAAGTAAGAACAAAACAAAACAGTAAAACACCAACCTAGGCCCATTTCATCTGCAAGAATCACATGTGTTTGCTTGGACCAAGCAAATCGTAAGAAGTTCAACCCTTCAAGCTGATATGGATGGAGTGATCCTTCATTTACATCAAAATGCACTTAGAATTTCACAATTGTCAAATTAAAACAGAAACTAAACAGGCCCAATCACACCACATGATGTACCTCCAGAAAGAAATTCAGGACTTTGTTCATACTGTTGAAATTCTTTTTGTTTTTTTTTGGATTCCGTGGCATCACGGTTGTTGCCCTTCTGCTTACTTGAATGTTGTTTGCGACGCCTAGACTGAATTTTGTTAAATTTTTCAATTTCAAGTTGAAATGAAGAAATGTCTGATTCAAATTCCCAATAGCATTCATCATAGGGAAGTTCTTTCCATTTAACCAGATACTCCTTCTCATCATCATCGCCCCTACAAAATTCATGAATGCTGTTAAACCTCACAAGGCCCCAATATCCTATGTCATGAAATGACAACTATTATCAAAATGAGCAGAAACAATTTATCCAAAGAATCCAATATGCGCATATCCAAAGTTTTCCCTTTTTTAGCAACCAAAAAAATAAAATAAAATAATAAAAACATATCTACCAAACACATTTTTGTTGTCAATTTTCAAAGTTTTGTAAAGATAAAAATACAGTAAACAAAAAGTTAACAAATGAAGCCTAAAACACCAAACCCAAAACTTTAGAACTCTTTCAGGAAGAAAAGAAGAAAAAATATGAATATCACTGCTCTGACAGCCAATACATTAGCCCCTTCAATATTCAAAATTAAAAAGGGAAACTAAAAAGAGGAACAAATATTTGGTTCTGAGCACCAGAGCCGCACTATACATATGAAGAGGAATTAATTGGGACTTCTTAATATATTTATTGGATCATATGGGTTTCAATTCCAAATAAAGGAGGTCGATCCATTGGTGTATCTTGATTACATGTTAATGGTACCACAGAAGGTTTCCTCAAGCCTGCTAAAGATTTAAAGCAAGACAACCCTCTATCCCTGCTATTATTCATTCCATTGACGGAATATCTAAGTAGGTCAATGGAATATCTAAGTAGGCTCATTACCAAAGCAATACAAAGAAGTTTCATGGTAATCTTGAATGCAGGGGCATTGGATGGAGATTTTTCATCAATTATTTGTGAATGGATCAAATATCTTTTGTGAGGTGGATCCTTAAATCCTGGGCCACCTTATGTGTTTTGCTATGCTTTGAGGCAGTATAAAGGTTGAGGATGAGTCTAGGCAAGTCTAAGTTGATCCCTATTGGAGAGGTCCAAGATGTGGAAGGGCTGCTATCGATCATAGAATGCAGGATAAACCATTTCTTGCCGTCATACTTAGGGTCTATGAAGCACGGATATAGATACGGGAGCGGATACAGATACGGATACAGATACGGAATACAGCAATTTTCAAAAAATAAGGATACGGATACGACGAAGATATGACAAAACAAAAAATAAAATATATATTTTATTTTAAATATTTTTAAAGATAGCATCTATATACTACCAAATATTATATAAATAACAATTATATAGCATGAAAAATACCATTCAATCTACAAATTAACAAAATATATATTTGATATTAAGTTATATTTTAATTATTTATAGTTTGACCCCTAATTAAATTTTATCATATCAATTTTACCATCAAATAAAGTTTAAAATATTACATTTTGACCCCCGCCATATCCTTCCCGTATCCCGCCCGTATCCTAACCGTATCCTTCTCGTATACCTGTCGTATCCTATGTAAAATTAAAAATAAAAAAATCAAGATACTCCATCTGACGTATCTGATACGTATCCAACCGTATACTAGCCGTATCCGCGTATCTAATATGAGTGCGACACCTAATTTAAAGTATTCGTACTTCATAGCTTAGGGTTACCCTTGGGCCTTTCTTTTAAGGCAAGGAATGCATGGGACAGAATACTTAAGTTTTTTTAAAAACAAGAAAAAATAGCAAGATCGAAGAAAATGATCTCTTAAAAGGGGGCGGTAACTTTTATTTTTGTTTTTTAATGACTTAAGGTGTCCGGACAAGCTTATGCGGATCTCGACTATTTCCTGAGAATCTGTGTAATAGTCTACAAACAACGCGGACCAAGTAAATCCATTGAAAGTCCATTTATAGACTTAAAACCTCCAAGAAAGTGCACTCCCTTGGAGTTGAGCTTGAAACCTTGCGTAGGAAGTCCTAAGCTCTGACCAAGAGAGGAAGTTGGAGTATACTCTTATTAAGAGCTCTTTAGCGAGTATGTCTGTTTATTTCATGTCCCTCTTTAAGATACCCTCATCAATCATGAAGCGGATGGATAAATTGTAGCAGAATTTCTTTAGGGAGAAATGGACGAAGAGGTTAAATTCCATTTGGTTAAATGGGACACAGTGTGCAAACTGATTAATCAAGGGGGCGTGGGCATTAGGAGATTCCCCCTCACTAATGAAGCTTTGCTTGGAAAAGGGAATATGGAGGTTTGTTGTTGAGAGATTAAGTTTATGTAAACAAATGGTGCTAGCTAAGTATGGTTTAGCGAGGGGGAGTGGACAACCAAAAAGGTAAAGGGGGAGCACAATATGAGCCTATGGATAGTTTCCAAAAAAAAATATGAGCCTATGGAAGGGGATTTCTGGTAGTTGGTCTAGCCTCACAAGGAACATCTCCTCTGAGGTAGGTAGAGAAGATCAAGTTGATTTTTGGAATGATCCATGGATTGCAGAAGAGTGCCAATGAAAACTGTACCCAAGGATCTATGACGTAGCACTCTGTCAGAATGGCAACGTTAGGGATCTTATGGAGACCAAAAATGGATTGATCTCTTTGAACGTACAGCTAAGGAGGAATATCCAAAATTGGGAGTGAGACGAGCTCACAAGCCTCTTGACCATTCTTAACGTTGAAATGTGGATGAAGCAGAAGATAGGTTAAGATGGAGGAAAGATTTATTTGGGTCAATTCAAGGTGAGATCTTATTACTCAGTACTAACAAGGGTTATAAAGGAAAGTCTTAGGTGAGTATGTGGAGGATAGGGGCCCCGCCAATGTGGCATTTTCGTGTGGTGCATACTTCATAGGAAAACTCTTACTATTGCTAACCTCATAAGGAAGAAAATGATATTGGTAAATTGGTGGTGGAGAGAAGTCCATAGACCATCTCTTCATGCATTATAACTGGGCAAGGGACCGTTGGAACATATTTTGGCATGCAATGGGCTTTCCCTAAAGAGGTGAGGCAAAGAGGTGAGGCACACCCTTCAAGAATGGTGGGGCGTGAGGGTTCATAAGAGCATAAGAAAAGCCTAGCAGTTAATTCCTTTTTGCTTACCATCGTTGTTATGAGAGGAGATGAATAGAAGATGCTTTCGGAATGAGAAAGCTTCATGGTAGAGATTAAAAAAAACATATCTTCGGAATTACTGTACAGTTGGTTAGCTAGTAGCAAAGAGCCATACATCGCTTCTTTTTTTTTATTTTTTTATTGAGCATATGGATTAAATTGATAGGTTTTGTTTCAGTCTTTGAGTCTTGGACACACAAACTTTTTGTACTGAGGTGGCATCCTCTTAATACTTTTTAATAAAATATTCCCATTAATCAAGAGAAAAAAAAAAGTTGAGATGATTGAACCTGCAAGCAATAACCCGATCCACAGTAGTCCATTCAGGACGAATAGCCACGAACTCATCTACAGAGTTATTAATTGATGACATTTGACGATGGAAGTTGTTTACTTTGGTCTTCAAACGCGGAGATGCCTTGTAAGCTTTTAAAAACTCTTTCTCGGGCACCCTGAGATATAGCATACAGCATATGAAGTTATATCACACAAAATAAGAAAAAAAGAAACAAATGACATAAAATCCCATATATAATTCAAGTAGAAAAGAAAAAAAATATGAGGAAAAAAAATTGTTGACACTACAAAAGACAACAAGAAGCATTCCAAGTAGCTCATAACTACGCACTCCCCATGGGACAATCTACTCTCAGAGAAATAAAAAGTCTAGGTAATTAGGTTCCTTCATAATAAAAGAGATGCAATCACTAGTCATAGAACTACCATGTGCAGTGAAGATAGGACAATCCTTTCCATTTGACAAGATATTGTTTCACAAAAATTTGCTTTGAACCCAGTTTAGAGGCATCACTATCATCAGCAACTGTTGGGCGCATTTCACAATCTAATATCTTGTCAATATCATTTAGAGGGCTAACCTGCAAACAACAGAAATTGTAAATCTCAGTTAGCATCAAAGCACTAAAATGGCATACAGTTCAACAAAACTAACAACATCAAACCATAACGGAAACATACGCATTCAGGGCACCTCCAGCTGGTAGGAAGAGGAGCTTTCAATGCTGGTAGTAAGCACTTGGGATGATAGGCATATGAACATGTTTCACAGGACAAAAGATTTCCACTTTCACCGCATGATTGACATGAATCATGTTTCTATAGACAGAAAAAAAAAAAAAAAAAAAAAAAGAAAAGTATAATTGTAATTCTTCACATTCCAAGCAAATTATACACATGGCAGCAGGGACACTTCAAATGTGTGTCGTTTTCGTATCGGACACACATAATCTTTGGATACTCCAAGATACGTGTCGGACACGCCACATGGCATATCTTATTATTTTTTTATTTTTTTCTTTGAATATATGATTAAGGCAAATCTAGACTTGAGTAACCGAAACTACTAAAATTATAAAATCTTATAACTTATATTTTGTTATGTTTTGTATATTAAATTATATATTAACTTAATTTTGTTGTGGATATTAAATTCATATATATAACTAATAAAAATATTCAAAATTTATATTTTTTTATCGTATCCCCACCGTATCCATAACCTCATTTTTTTTAAAATTGTCATATGCGCATTCATACCCGCATTATATCTATATCTTATATCCATATCCATAGCATGCTTCTTAGCCTAGCATACTATTTACCAAACAAGAATATATGCAAAAGAAGTTTACTCCATAAATATCGATAGTGTCTATTAGTCTGACAAAAATGATAAATCCATGTCCATGCAATGAGACATAACCCGAAGCTTGCATTGTCATCAATCAAATCCCCAAGGAACACCTCAAACTAGGTGAATTTTCAAATGTTAATAACAATGTTAATATTTACTGACATAACTAATTTGCCATATTTTACATTTTAAAAAAGTAATAACCAAAAAAAAATATTTATCTAGAGTTGGATAAGAAATGGAAAGAAACAAATAATTCTCTTTGTGATTTTATAAGGTTTAGAATTCAAAAAGAAAATACGAAACCCAACGTAAAATACTAAAAATTTAAAAATTGCCGAAACCATCTGAGTTTGGCCTGTCTTGACATATCGACCAGTAAAAATACTGGTACAGCACGCATACACAAGGTAACGGTTTTTGGGCCTTTATGGTACCACTAAATTAACTTTTTGGGCCAGTATGGTAAGCACCGGCTCGAAGGGTATATTAACAACTATGTTGTTAACATCTTTGTGATATGAATGAGCTATCGTCCAAAGTTCCCAAATTATTTCTCCAGATTTATCTAAGGAGCAGTAAACAAATTTCAGAATGAAAGGCAAAAAATTCATTCCGAAAATGCCTGCACAAAGAAGGTAAACCCACCAAAGAAAAATATATAATACAAGAATTTATAAAACCCAAAACCGAATAATACAAGAATTTCAAATGGAGGCAAGAAAAAAAAAATGGAGCGCCCAAAAACCAATTTCACCTAACACGCCTCAGTGGTAATTAACTACACCAAAAGAAGTAAATGCAGGAACAACCACGCACCGCATCATCTCTGACTATCTTCTCAATCTTCTGCTGAGCCAACCCAGATTTTCCCTTTTCGAGATCAGCTTCGTCGTCCGAATCATCTATGTTATAAACGGGTCTCCGATCCGACCTAACACGAAGCCTCTCCACCAAACTACTCATTTTTCCTGTAACCAAAGGGAGGGATAGAGAGAAAATTGAAGCCTGCGTAAGTGAATTTACGATAATTGAGCTACAATTGAACAATGAAAACGAGTGTTTGCATAATTTGAATTACAAGACTACAACACACATGTACACAGAGAGAGAGAGAGAGAGAGAGAGAGAGAGGGAGAATCGTAACAGGACTCACCAGGGAATAGTCGGGCGACGGGGCGAAAGTGACAATTAAAGATTTGGGAGGAGGGAGGGAGGTATATAGGAATTGGGGGCTACTATTACCAGAGCAAGTTCCGCTTTTGTTAAATCGATGTATAAGCTCTTTTATGCTTGCAATGGCTGTATATATGTATTCTAACAATAGTTATTTGTCGACCTTGTAGATTTGTAATAGGGCTACTTCCACTGTTTTAAAGAAAATTATGGTTTTTACCTTATATTTTCTTAATTTTCTAAGTTAACCCTCACGATGTCCAATTAAATGACTCATTAAACCCCTCCTACACGGTCAAGGATGGCAAATTTTAACCCAGTTTGAGCAAGCACTTGTCCTCCTTCGATCCAATAATTACGAATATTTTTAAATTTTACTCGTAATGAGTTGAAAAATCCATTACTGGGTACTTCAATAGAATAGAAATCAAGCTTAAGGCTTGGGTGATATACCCAGGTCATGAGTTCGATTCGTCGCCTGGACGCCCAGGTTTCAAGTAGGAGCCGCTGGTGGTGGGATCCTGGCACTTAAACTTCACCGAGGTTTACCCAGTGTATACCCGAATGGTAATGACTGCGGATTTTTCATTACCCAAAAAAAATATATAAAAATAAAA
>JAVXUM010000011.1:22387111-22401015 GCA_035590655.1 Pouteria glomerata | reverse complement strand
TATATAGACTTTGATCAAAAAAATTACATCTGTTCAGTGTTAAAAAAAAAAAAAACTCTTAAGGGAGGGTCTCGTTGTTCTCATTGTTGTCATTCTCTTCGTCCTGGTTGGCCCCGCCTAGGGCCTGAATCGCGGATAAGTTCAGCACAGGATATAAGTTGAGCACTTCCTTCTTAGCATCATTAAATTCGTCTATGTAGGTCTCAGACAGCCACACTTGAGCTTCGGTGCTCTCCTTGAAATCCTCAATGGCCCGGATCTTTTCCTCGGACAAACTATTCTTAAGTTCTTCCAAGGCATTCCCTCTGCTAGAAGTAAGCTCAATAGCTTGCTCTTTAAGGGCTGCTTCCGAGGCCAATGAGGAGATGGCCTCCTCATTTACCTTAACCGCCTGATCCAAGTCTGCCTCACAAATCTGAACTTTCTTAGACATCTGTTCCAGCTTCGCTTCAAGGTCGGCCACTTTCTGATTCAAAAAGTTGTTCTTGGTCAACTCTTTGTTATAATTATTGTTGCTCGTGGCGTACCTTGATCCGAACTCGGTAGTAAAAAGCATGACCTAACATGAGAACAAATACATTACCAACAGTATAAAATGAAAATAAAAATTGGATAAAATAGACGGGGACGGAACCTGAGCCTCAAAAGAAAAATACCTTCGCCAAGTTGCCAGCTATCCCTCTGGCCAATTTGGTGTGAGGTAAGTCGCGGACACGGTTGAGGTCGGCCGGAGTAATGATCCCCTCCATCCTCCTCACAAATAATCCCGAGTCATCAAAAATGTTCTTCAAGGGGAAAGTCGATGGAATAATAGAGGCTTCTCCACCCGGGGAAGGGTCTGAGGCAGGAGGGATCAGGACTGGAGCATCTTGAACCCCCGTAATAGCGGATGGAGGGGTTGATGCCCTAGCGGCCAGGGTCGAGATGGGCTGCCGGTCTTGGGGATCAAATTCCACAAAGGTGCTTGAATCCTCCACCCTTGCATTCTTCCGTGCTCTGGAATCCGAGCCAGAGGGAGGTCTCAGACCTGATTTCTTGAACAGTTCTTTGTTGAACTTCATCTGCTCAGAAGGCTGAAAATCTGCTACGTCAAGGTTAGAGTCTGCCAAAAATATGCACAGTTTAGTAAATAATTTAAGAGGAAAGTAATCAAACAAACACAAGGACTCACTCCTCTCACGTTCTAATTTGAGAGCTTCCAGTGATGGCTCCGGGCTGAGCAGGTGTGTGGCCAGGCTCTCAGCAGTCAGAAGAAATGAATAGTGGTGGAGATGGAATTCTTGTGCGAGCTTGACGCGCTTAAGTTGTTCCTTAGTGATACGAGGCCGAGCTTTAGCTGAGGAAAAGGATAGGGAGGGGGGTTAAAATGGTAGGAAGGTGGAATTCAAAATAGGATAGAAAATGAATAAAAGAGAAAGACCTTATTACCCTCTTCCGATGGACGACCCCATGATAAAGGGCAGCGGATTTGCCTGTTGTTTTCGGTCTCCCACGAATAGAATTCCCATCCTTCATCATACAAGAAGAAAAAGTAGTCCTTCCAGTGTTTGATGGAAGTAGCGTATCCGATCACCATGTTCAACCCCTTTGTCCGAGCGGCAAAATAGTACCACCCACGACCCGCCTCGAAGATTCTGTAGCAGTACAGAAACTCGCCGGCCAAGATATGTTTGTCGGTGGCTGCCTTTCATATTATGACACTACCCACCAAAATCTTCCAACTATTGGGGGTCAACTGAGCTGGATTGAGGCCAAGCCTGGCAAGAACTTCCCTAATCGGACAGGCGAGAAGAAACCTGAGCCCGCTAGAAAGGGTAGCCTCGTAAACCGTGACGACACCCGCCATAACTGGCAAGCACACTGTGTTGTTCGGCGCCGACCATCTATAAGACAAGTTTCGCGGCGATTGATAAGATTTTAAGATCTTCTTCAACCAACGCTTATCGATTACAGAGTAAATGCTGGCACTGTCAAGGTCGACGACGTTCCAGACCGACTACGAGGGATTTTCTTCAGACGAAGAGGAAGCGTTGACAGCAAAGTCCTGTGCTGGCTCGGGGGCATCTACCCCAGAGGACCCTTCACTTTCTGAGGACATAACTATCCTACGACGGGATGCATGGTAGTAAGAGTATCAAGAGGATGGGGGTTGAAATAGTATCGTTTAGAAATCGATAGTGTGACTATTGATTTAAAAAATCGAAATCCAAAATGAGCCTAATTGTGTCAAGAAGTTAGCACTCTCTCTGGAATACCACGAATATCTAAGAAAAGTGAAACACGAGAGCTAAAGAGGAAGAGAAGACGTACTAGGAGCTTGGCAATGGCTTTTGCAGAGGTTAGTCTGAGTGTAAGGGTTTGTACGAAATCAGAAACGAAAAATGAAATGCCAAAAAGCACAGAACCGCCATTAAATGCAGAGTCCTTATTTAACAAATACTCACGGGTATAACCGGACACGTGGCAGTAGCAGGTCCTAAGCGATCAACCGCATCTTTAAAAGAAACCGTGCGTGGCACCGAAAAACTGTGGGACATTAAATGCGCACATGGCCCGAGGGAGGCTCGATCTCTTGAGTCCTCAACCCTGCGAGCAGGGGTGAGGACTCGGGGGCATCTAATGGAAAGAAAATCTCAGAGTAAATGGAAATCACAAAATTGTCCTTCTATTAATACCCGGAACGGTAGATCTCAAACTCAAGACCGGCGCCTCGGACCGCCCGAGTTCAATGTCTGGGCAGGGTAAAGTTAGCAGGAAATCGGCGTCAGGCTCAGAGGCTATCGATCCCGGTCGCTGACTTGAACGTCGGAGTGTCTTTGGCAAGCACCACACCGGTGTACAAGGCGAACAGGTTCTCTTAGATTGAATCGGGTTATTCCTATAGTCTACCGGATCTTGGACCATCGAAGAAAATGCATCAACATTTAATATATAGAAGTAATATATTTTGAAAGATATATTTTATGAGGGTAAAAATAAAAAAATATTCCAAAAATTACATTATTTTATACAAAAATTTTACTTTTAGTAGAACAAAACTTATAAATTATTTAAAGTATAGAGATAATCTGTTTTAAAGTATATATTTTATGGAGGTAAAAATACAAAAATATCCCAAGAATTATATTATTTTTTACAGAAATTTTGTTTCAGGGGTCAATTGTCCTACCTTGCCCTTATGTGGATCCGCGCATGCTTGGTCTACCCCTAAATTTGTCGTTCAACATTGGAGAGTTTACTTAATTGTTAATTTTAAAATTTTTAAAATTAATTGATGTACGCATAAATTGACCTGAACATCATCGGTTAAAAAAAAAAAATTGTTGTCCAATACCATAATTCAATAAGAAAACTTCAAAAATATCAAAATTCCTTAAAAAAAAATAAAACTGTCGATGATTTTTGAATTTTAATATTTTAAAGTCATCATTGTTGACGATTTTTGAATTTTAGCATCTTAAAGTCATCGTTTTTAAAATATAATTTTAGAGACTTACTGGGCAAGAAGTAAATTTTTCTACTGGTTGAATTAGGGGATTGAGTAATTTAAAAATGCATGCATAAGGAATTTATGTATTGCTTGTCAAAGTTTGCAATTTATACATTAAACAAGTGGATCTGATCGCCCAGCACATGTAATTTCTGACTTAAACCAACAATTCCTTACAGCAACATTTGTTTAGCAGATTAAATAAAATAAAAAAGAAAAATTTACCACCATATTAATTGCAACTACAGTAGGAAACTATGGCAAAATCAATTGAACATTAGCAATACATGGCTTTGTAAGTTTCTCCAAAATATATTGTATAAGGGTAGTAAAGTCATTTTATAGACTTATCCCATTATTTATACATTTCTCCTTTATATATACCAAACATAGTATTACTTATCCCATATCAAATCACAGTATTACTAATCCTGCATTTATCACATCACAGTATTATTAATTCCACAGTATTACTTATCCTCCTTTTTTTATACCGGCAAACAAACACAGCCTAAGGGTTTGTTCCATTCTATTTTCCAGTTTACTTCACAATTAACATACTAGGAAAGAAAAAAGGGGAGACGCCTGATCAAATTTAATGTTAGTTCGATGACAACTCAGTAGAATTAAAATTTGATATTTAAATATATTTTTATATATATTTTTTAAATATATATTTTTTTGAATAACTCAGGGTGTCCGGGTCAGCTTGCGCGCACCTCGACTATTCCCTGGGGGCCCTGAAGTTAACGACCGGGTAAACCTTCAGTGGCCCTGAGGAGACTCGAACTAGTGACTACTGAGGGGCAAACTCAAGGTCTTACCAGTTGAGCTACCGCTCAGGGTTATTTTTTTTAAATATATTTATGCATAGTTTAGAATGCTAATAAACAAAATAAATTTCTAACAATCTCTATAAATAATTAAAACTCTCTATTACACATTCTTATTTTTTACTATATTTGAAAATTTTTAATATTTCACTAAAAAAATAAAAAATCTGGAAAGAGATTAATCGAGTGCGTAAATTTTTTTTAACAATCATATTTTTCGAGTCGAAAGTTTTCAAATGAGTACCATTGTCCCTATTTTATATTAATACAAAAGTCAAAAATTTCTGACATAAATCTGTGGGAACAAATCCGAAAAATCGTTCTCACAGTTTTTCTCTCTTACTTTTTATCACAAAAGTTTAAAAATGTCACTATTTTTCTCCAAAAAACTCTATTTAAAATATCAAATACTAATATCTAAAATCAACTCAAATCATATTTTTTTTTCCTCATTTTTTACCACTCTAAATGCACTCTTATATATTGTTTAAGTTAAACATTGATTAACATATTTAGACCGTTAAATTTCAAGCTAACAATTCGATTTTGATTAGCTTCGAGTTCGTTGACCATTTATATTCGTGATGACTATTCGTGACGACTACTTCACAACTTTTTTTTTTTTTTTTTCACATGGTCTCTTATCCTAATCTTTTTTTTACTGCTATAATATTAAAAAATAGAAAAATATTGTCTTAAAAAATTTAATTGACAAAAATACTATTAATAAAATACTGTTAAAACTCAAATACTACCTTTCTTGTTTTTTCTCGTTCTAACCTTCTTCTGAGATCTTATTATCAGATAGTAAGTATTTTCTAATTTTCTTTTGGGTTCTTGTTATTAGATAATGAAGATCTGTTTTGGTGGGTTGTTTAGGGAACTAGTTTAATTTCCAGTAATGATAGAAGTGGGGCCTTAGATATTGTCGCACTGCAACTTTTTTCCTTTTTTTCTTTTTTTTTTTTTTGGTATGAAGAAATCCACCGAAAGTCGGTCATCATGCACCGTTTGACTAACTGAGGCTCGAAACTCTGGAATTGAACCCTTGTTCCCTAGGCCAAATCCGTTATATGAGGGACATCCAGGAGAGAATCAAACACACAATCCGAAGAATTCTCACAAGTCTTATATTTTCTTTTTATTCTACTGAGCTAACCCCTTAGAACTCGCACTGCAACTTGGGATGGATCAAGTGTCCGAATCATGAAAATATTCTTCATAAAAAATTTATACAAATTTGACTCAAATTCTCCGGTATCAAAATTTTGTGCACTGAATTACCTTTTTATTAAAAATAATCTCTTTCCAAAGAGGGATGAAAATGTGCACACTCAACCTTTGGACTTTATTTGATTAGAAGATAAGATAATGAGAAATAATAAATTTCATTTATTATCATATAGAATTGAATATGATATGAGATTAATTTTAACATAAAATTATTTTTTTGATATTTTATTGATAGAATACGAAGAAAGATAAAAGATGAAATTTGAGAGAACATAATTTTTGCGAAAAACTAATCCGACCACGAGTATTGTATATTCCCGTTTTGGGAGATAAAACACGAAATCCAGAATATATTTGCAAAACCAAACACAGAAGAGGATGGGCCCGTCACTAATCCAATCCCCTTTCCCAAATACCCCAGTCAAACATGGTGTTAGTTTAGAGGACACTCGCATGAACTGCTGATTATTCACCGGCATGATAAAAAGCAACTAGAAATCAAGACAATTTAGGAGCGAATAATTGAAGAAAGTGGCATAACATTACAAATGACCAGGTTAAAACTATTGGCTACATAGGGTAAACGCACTACAAATTACTCAGAAGACACCAACTCTCATCAGATGAGCATCCCTTGGCTGCCAATCCTTGTCTCCCCTTAGGAGTTAGTAGCTAAAATATATATATATATCAATCTATCTTCACATGCAAGTCCCAAGTGAGTGAGTTTCATATCCCAAGTAATCTTGCTCCTGCATCACATAAATCAAACTATATTATAAGTAGCAAAGCAAGGGGGGCTCAGCAGAAACCATCCATTCAAAATTTTGATAATAAACTTACTGAGAATTAATATTAAATTTATGCACTACTCAGTTCAATAAAATTGAGACATTTCTTTCATCCTGCCCACAAAGAACTTAAACACAACATGACATATAACCCTACATAAACAACCCGTCTCTATCTTTCTAAACTTCTACCTGCACCAGGATAGGGAAGGACAAAGAATTTTATTCTGCTGAGGAACAGGAGGAGAACACCAATTTTGCACATTTTACTATCATTTATAGCGCTTTTTGAGGAAACAACATGCCCATTGTAAGCAGGCAACATAAATTTGTTGTATTGTCTTTTAACATAAGATTGGAACAAAAGTACCATCAAGGAGGTTATCCATGCTCGTGATAGTTTTATTTTTGGTTGTCATAAAGAGAAGGCAGGGATAATCAATTTTCTAATACAAACAAAAGCACAAAGTAATTATGTCTGCATCAAGAATGATTCTGAACTATGCCTTAAAAAATATGGAGTTGCCCTACTTAAGATGGGTTCAGAGTAAGGATTTAAGAAGGGAAAAGAAACGGAAAAGCAAAATAAGAATGAAAAGTAAAATCCTAAATGTATGTTCTTATTAGAGTGAATTAGAAAATTTAAAAAATAGAAGGTATTCATCAATAAACTAATATTTTAATTCAACTACTTTCAATTTGTCAAATTCCATGCCTTTTCCCTTCTATTTTATACCACAAATAAAACAAGATAAATGAATTTTGAATCCCCAACCCTTTCCCTTTTCCTTGACAAATCTTTGACCAAGACATAACCTTAGAGCCCTTGCGATCTTTTGCTGCCGTAGGACCATATGCAACTTTCTGAACAGAAATTGAAGAGTAGCAAGTTACTGTGGAAGATTGCTTACTAGACACAACTTTTAGCGTAAGCAATGGGTCTAGAGCCAGATCTAGCAACCGTACAAGCAGGACATAAATTTTATTCTTACCACTTTGAAAGTTGTCAGACAAAAGTCTCAAAAAATACTACAGATTGATTTGGTTCTCCAAAGTGTTTCGCCCCCATTACCTCCAAAATTCCAAATAATTGTATAAAATAGAAGATAAGGACCAACTGGCAGATCATTCATCCTCAATTTGGAACGAGGCACAAATTCTATTCCCGGTCACTAAATGATCTCTGCTTTGAGTGCTTTCATATTGGTAAATATATTTTTTTGACTAGTGATCAGCAAAATTAGAAGAAAATTCTGATTTTAAATGAAGTTTGAAAGTTCGTACCTTTGTATTAAAGTAAAAATAATGGATGAAATGCATCTTCCATGCTCTCAAAGGCATGAAATCTAATAAATCTCATCCCCATTTATAATGCATTATTATTTAGATATACTTTCGTGAATTATTTATGCTTTTGAGAGTCTAAAAGTTCGTTGTCCATCAAGTTCAATTTTTTTTTTTTTAATTTCATTTGCATACGTTGCCCCTCTCCACCCCGCATGGTAGGAACCACGTACAGGCTCCCCCCCCCCCCTCCTTTTTTCTTTTTTAATGGCAAAGAAGATCAAGGTGCCCAAGACTCCAAGCTGCTTAGCTTTTCCTTAAAGTCTACAACACCCAGCTAGTTTCATTCATTGATGTCAAACCCATAACAGCCCAAAGTCAGACCCATACGATAAGCCTGGCCACTAGATAAAACCTAAATGATTCATTTAGGGTGAATTACAGATTTGAAGTTCTAACTACTAAAATCAATACATAGAAGTTCAGGAGTATTAAAGACATGCCTAACTGATGCTTCATCCATTTTCGGGTGTCAATTTATCATAAATTTGATACCCACAAAAATATAGCATACAGGGTAACGTGACATCTAATGATATTTTCTCAACGCAAAACTATGACCCTTATCTATGTAAACTTGTGTACAGAACTGTTCATGATATATTTATCTGACCATGAAAACGGTATGTATTATCTCTGTCTTGTGAAAAGGAACAAATAGCAAGAACAGTAAAAACCAAGGTCTCAGTCAGGTATTCAAGTCTTTCATTCCACAGTAAGCAGTGTCATTTCATGCAACCGATGCTTCTTCAATAATCGAAAGAAAAATGTGAAAGTGACATTTCTTAGTAACATTGATAGACAGACCACAGGTTCAATAAGCTCAGTGACACATGAATCTAGCATTTTTTTTTTCCTATTAGTTAGAAATCTGGCAGATACCTGAAATAGAAGTCTGTTCCCCCTGTTCTAAGTAGCTAAGAACAGTATGCTTTCATCATCTATGCAACAGAATCTTATGACAGATTTAACCTTCATAGTTCATAGTTATTCATAAGCAAAGACAACCAAGAATTAATATGTTATGCGACAGTGAATGAAGAGCTATAACAGAATCAACCAGTTAGGATTTTAACCATACCTGTTTCATCATTGCACTCACTAGGTCTTCCAAGGAGCCAACGTTATTGTAAGAGTAACTATCTTGCGGATTTCTTTGGTCTAATATGTATCCTTGTTTCAGATTCACTGTTGTCTCCATAGTTGATCGTTCAACCTCATTGTGCTGCATGGTCAAGGGATCAACAAGGTTTGGCTGTCCAATCATATTGAAGTCATTATTTATATTGCATACCGTGCTATTTGGGTCCAACCTCTGGCTGAATGGCTCAAGAACATGAGGAGAAATTGCAGAGCTCATTGAGCTGCACATTAGATTTGGATTGTCAGATGCGTCATCCCAACCTAGTTTTGGGTTATATTTCATATTTTGCTCAGCGTCACTGCCAAGTCCGGGGGCTGCTTGGCATTGTAAATCTGCTCTCAAATCTGGAAACCCAGCGGGTATTGCACTGGAGGAAGAAATACCACAAGAACTACTGCCAGCATATGCATCCATCGATATTGAAGACATATTGTGTCTAAAGTCAATCGGAGAAGGCTGTTTAAAACAGTCACTCGATGGAAAAGAATTTGATTGGATCTCAGAAGATGGAACAGCAGGCCAGCCCTTAGAACATCTAGCAAAATCTGGCATATGTGAAGCAAATTCGGTATTTGAGGCTGCCAAAGTGGCACAAGATTGATTTCCATGTATTCCCCTCCTTTCAATTTCCTGAGGATGCCCCTGTAACAACATTTGGTTGTAGGGGACAGCAAGAAGAGAGTTGCTTGTGCCACTTCCATTTATGTTTCCATCCGAGAAATCTCCAGAAATGGAGAAAGCGATTGACTCATTATTAGTAGTAGATAGATCTCCAATGTGGTCAACACCCTTGTTATGTTGTACTTGATCAAATTCCAATGACGTTGGCATTCCTCGAAGTATATTCCCATTTTGATTCCGAGGGAGTACATAGGGGTCGAACTTGCTCTGATTGTTAATGTTGTTATTCAAGTTTTCTGCATGACCTAATTGAACCATTCCTGATGAAGAAAGCCCACACATACTCAGACCAGCAGGAGAGTTCAATCTGCCTAACATCCCACTAGATGAGAAGGATGCGACAGCAGCATTCTGAAACTGTGCAGAACCAGCTGTACTGTGAAAATTTCCAAATCTATTCAGAGAACTCATCTGCAAATATGCAGAATCCGGGCCACCTAACACTGCAACCATATTAGCTTGCTGGCTTGCTACACAGCTAATCCTTCTTAGGTAAAGCCTGTATTTCTGCATGAAATATAGAAAAATATAATAAGCTTTAAGGAGGCAGGAGAGCTTAGATCATACAAAGCTGCCGCACAAAGGATAAGCATTCATGCCTGGAGATGGCTTGCCACATTTTCTCTAGTCAGTTTCTCCACATTCATCAAATCTAGAATCCTTTTAGGTACAGCCTCTGCATTAGAAACAAGATACAAAAAGGTAAGCCCAACATGATAAAGGTATTTTGGGCAAAGAGGATAGCGGCAATTTCTTTGACTACAACCTAAGAAGCATAGACACTTTTAAGAGGGTGACATACTAGTTTCGTGCCATGTCGGATACCTACACTTGCCAGATACTTGTGAGAGACATATTCATAACTTATACCTATATGAAGCATATTGTAATTTTGAATAATAATAATTAAAAAAAAAACTTGCACTCAGATAATAAGATAAAAATGATATGAATTACATCTATTAATACTTTATCATTTATTTTTTCTTTTACTTTAGGAATATTAAGATCTAAAAGTTCTAATTTGTTAATAAATAAAATATTTAAAAAAATATAAATATATATAAAATATAAATGCATTTATAGCAAAAAATGAATAAGTAGTAGCCTTTTCATATATGAAAATAAAAATATATATATTTGTCGATTAACTTGTCCCTGCCGTCTCGTGTTTTGATACCAAACCAAACCACGCCTTTTCCCTCTAGGTAGGGTCGACTATATGGATTTGACAACGCCAATTAAATCTATTAAGGGTTATATCCGCCATTAAATCCATGTAAGCAAGGTCATATTTAATAATTCTTTTTCAACAGCTCCTGAGTCTTCCTCTCCCTCTCTTACTCCTAATAATCTCCATCCAGCTTGAATCCTATGACTTACATCCGTCTCAATCCCTCCATCCGTCTCGTGTTTTGATAATTTTAAAAATTGAAATGTCAGCGTATTTGTATTGTGTCGTACTCATACTGCGTGTCCATATCCGTGCTTCTTTTTTTTTTTTTTTTTTTTTTTGTAACGAGGAACCCGCAACCACTCCCATTCGGGTGTGCACTGGGCAAACCCCGGGGAAGCTTAAGCGCCAGGACCCCATCACCAGCGGCCCCCACTTGAAACCTGGGCATCCAGGCGGCGAATCGAACTCATGACTTGGGTATATCACCCAAGCCCTAAGTTCAATCTCCATTCCACTGAACTACCCAGCGATGGGTATATCCGTGCTTCTTAGAATACAACTAACAGGAACACTAACGACATCAGAGATTAATTGGGGATAATGCAATAGGAATTCAACAATTCATGAATTTGCAGTTGAGAATTATCTTTTTTTAGTCAGGATAATACTAATATAATTTGTATTGAAATGTACACAGCAGGAGTAACATATGCGTAACAAGAAATTAAAATAGAAAAACAAATTCAGTGCTCTTTTTTGGCTGTAAATTTTTTGAGGGAAAAGAAAAGAAAAAGAATTGAGAATCTGAACCCTCTAATTTAGTTTGATTGGGCTATGGAAAAAATAAACAAACTTATTCCATGTTAGTGAAGTTTGCTGCGATAGGAAATGTGAAGGAATGAATAGAAACAAATATTTTCTCATAAAAAACAACTTTTTTTTGGTTGCTCATAGAAAAGTGAACGGGTGTACAAGTAAATTACATTACACTTTTCTTTCCCGCTCTAAGAAAATTCAAGCTCCAACCAGAGGGTAACAACATGGCAAACTATGCAGCCTACTCAAGGAAACGAACTTACTGTCAACGCCCAACTGATTAACAGCTGCAACAAACTTGCGGTGCAAGTCCACTGTCCAAACAACCCTAGGTTTCTTCTGCGTGGATGGGTCTTCATTATTGTTGTCGAGATGATCCTCATCTTCATCTTCATTCTGGTCTTTTCTTTTCCTATTGAGTTTACCACTCTGATCAGAATCTGTAAGGTGTTGTCCTTCCTCACATTCATGGTGTGACTTGTCAGAATTGTTCTGGTCCTTGGAATCAAACTTCCTTCTCCTAACTACATGTTGCCATATGTTCTTTAGCTCCTCAATTCGGACAGGTTTCAGCAAATAATCACAAGCTCCATGGGTGATTCCCTTCATGACAAGCTTGGTATCGCCATTTGCAGATAACACTAGAACCACATGAACAAGAAAATAATAAACCACTTACCATGAAAGTAAATGCCAAAACAGTAACATATCCTAACTTAGTAGAAATTCAGAAAAAAAAAAAAAAGCTCTGGATATGTTAAACAAATGCAGAAGTAATGCTGCAGTTCTCAGGTTCAACTTTCAAATCAATTGTCAGACAAGTTAAAAACAGCTGAACCCAGAATAATAAAACCACTGAAATTAGACAGTGAAGACTACCTACATCTAACCCTTCCCAAACTCCACAATGCAAAATCTTGTGCACTAAGTTGCTCTTTTTATAATTTCACCAATATCAACAAAATTTGTAGTCTGGGGGAAGACTTTAGTATACAATATTCTCATACTAAAGCAATGAACATTCACCAGTCAATAGTTACTTCTAAGTCCTTGATCTATTTGCATGTTTATTTTCACTTTCATAAGAAAATTCCATAATTTAATATAAAAACTCCAATGCAACAAATAAAATACTATAATATACAAGATCGTAGGCTTACTTATGACAGGTAGATCCATCTCAAGACCCACAAGCTCAAGCAGCTTAAAACCATCCATATCAGGCATATGGACATCACTTATAACCAAATCAAACTTGTTTTTGTTTTCTCGCAACATCTCCAGTGCCTTTATCGCCTGACTGGTCGTGGTAACTGCAGATACATAACCCATTCGTGAAGTCAAGCCAATGCCCCAAAATATTTCAATGAATCAAAAAAGGCAAAACGACAACTCAATAAGGAATTTAGACTTGAACAACACTGAAATATTTGGGACCCATTACAAAACATTTCTGTTGAATACTGGGGAGGAAAATCATATTTTCTTTCCAGCCCTAGAAAACTGAGAAATTTAGCCCCATCGTGGGATGATCAAATGAATTAAGTACTGCAAATTCTAAAAATTGAATCAAATAAGTAAAATATATGCAAAGGTAGAGGAGAGCCTTCGAGTGTTCAAAATATAGTCCTCTAGTCCTCCAATCAACAAATCAAGAACAAAATCTTGTTAAAAATGAAAAATAAATAAAGCAGAAATTTAAAGCCACGACCTCCAAAAACACATAAAATTTAACTTGCGCGCGTGCGTGAGGGGGGGGGATTGAGCACTTCTATGTATTCACTTTAAAAGAACCATATAAAGAACAAAAACCAATACAGCAGCACAAATTTAGGATCCCCACCTTCAAATCAAATCCATATTCATAAGACAGACAAAGATTGAGTTCATTCACTTAACTACATAGAAGCACCAAATCAATAACCAAAATTTATCAAAAAGTTCGAAAATCTAGAGACTCATTTCGCAAGAATAAATAAATAGACAAATTAACTACCCAAAAACCATGGAACCGAGAAAGAAGCCAACAAGAAGAAGAAGAAGAAGAAAGCGAACCGTGGTATAGGCATTTACGAAGCAGAGTCTCCAACAGCCTGAGGCAAATGGGGTCGTCGTCGACCGCCAGGACTCGCATCCCCACCGGAAATTGATCGGTGGTTTCATCAAAATATTGATCGATAGTCATTTTCTCAGTACCACTCGACAAACCCAGAGAGGTTGGAACAGAAATCAGAACTCCGAGAGGGTTCTTTAGGCTTTTATTTTCAGGGTTAAAAATAAAAACGCTGTGTTCTTGTGCTTTTTCTTGAATTTCAGAAACTATAATTACAGAGGAGGAGAGAGAGAGATGGAATATGGAACAGAAGAGAATGTGTCACTATCAGAGGGACAAAGA